>VWPV01031795.1:0-18298 GCA_013389885.1 Geococcyx californianus | reverse complement strand
ACCCACAAGTCTTTCTCTCATTCTGTTTTGCCCTTTCCCAGAACTGGGGGGCATAAGGTTTCAAATCAAAACTGCCCACAGTTATCTGTCCATCAGGCTGGGCCAGAGCTAATCTGTGACACCAAACCATGCTATCATTCTATGATTCTATGAAATATTACTTGCAAATAATTGTAATTACCTTAGGCATTAAAACTAAGTCATACATTGGAAGGTGTCTGCTGACCAGTAAATGAAGGAGAACAATGAACAGTGGGATGTAAAGTCTGGATATGCAGTGTAAAATTGGTATAATCATAGTATCATAAAGTAGTTTGTGTTGGAAAGGACTTTTAAAGGCCTAGTCCAACCTCTTCTGCATTAACATTATTAGTCTGGAACAGGTCATAAACTGCCAGTTAACCTCTAAAAGTGATTCTAAGCTTGAAAATATTGCAAATGATAAATACAGGGAAGAGAGAAAATAAGTTGTAAGCTAACAAATTTAAAGTGTGTTCCCCCCAAAAATAAAAAGGAGTGTCTCTTTCAGACATTACTGGTAAAGATGTTGTTGTGGTTTGGGATTATTTTTCTTTTTCCCGAGGAATTTTTCTTCCTTTTGCCAATAAGGGAACTTCAGCAGACAAGAGGGGGGATGGGGGGAGGACATTTCCGGGGAAACCGGGACAGAGGTGGTGACGGGACATCCGTTTTGGTCTCGGACGGCAGCTGCAGTGGCAGTCCTGGANACAATTTTGTTTCCTGATTAAAGATCTTTAATATCTGATAACATATCTTAGATTTCATCTAAACTAAGACAGATGTGAAGATGTAATTAAAGTGAATCTTTAAGAGAGACTCTTTCTTCAAAGAGAGACTTGACTGCTGGTCAGTCTGCAAAGCATGAGAGGTGTCACTATTTGAGAATGTTTTTATTACCTTCATAAGAAAAAAGAAACAAAAAAAAGAAGAAAAATTCCAGAACAGACTTTTTAATGGTGAAATAGAAGAATACCGCAATCTGAGTTACCAGGTAGGAAATGTATATTGTCTCATTCTTAATATACCCATAAAGACAAATCCAAATAGTATGCAATTATGAGCACTGAGGGACTCTTCTTAACACAGAATAGACATTTTGTGTCTTGCCTCCTGAGATGAGTTGGGCAATAAGCCTTACCAAAGCTAGTGACAGAAATGTGTTGAGTGACAACTTCACAATTCATTCCAGGAGGCAAATTGTTTATACATTTATGAAGGTGAATTCTGTGTAGAGTACCAGATACAAATTAGCTTTGTAACCCTTGGCTAGACAGATATTGTTCTTGATTTCAAACAAGAAGCAAATGTTCCTCTTTATCCAAAACTGACTGAAAGAGAATTAGATACTTGTGCCACAAAACTGACTGAAGGCATGAATCATATTACGTAAAACAATTCAAGCAGGATTTGGCAAGGTGACTAAACAAGTGATCCTGGCCTTCTATAGAGCTTCCATCAACAGAAAATTTTCTTGAAATTTCATTAAGATATCGGGGTTTCTATTCATATGGTATGGACTTAAGTAAAATCTTAGCACTAGGTTCAGTCCCTCGTATGGATACTTTTGCTCCATTCCTTCAAATTTCCTACAATATTCATAAGCAATTACTTTATATTTACTTCCACATCTCTACGTACGTCCCTGTACCCTGAATGAAACCATTCTAAAAAGAGTATTTCCAAAGAGAGATTCTAATGGCGATTGGACAAATCAAGAAGACACTCAACAAGTACTAATGATCTATTAATGATCTCCCATATTTCATGAACAAAGATATCCTAGTTGGTCAGTTCTGTCAGTAAGGTAGGTCATGAAAAGGTACCTTTGAAAAAACCTTTACTCGAGGAGCTTGTTAAATGCAGTTAGACTGCTAACTTAAACAGACAAACCATGTAGGGTAAGAGCAGAATCTGACTGCTCCACACTCTCACTAACAAATCAATGCAGACAATACAGTTTAAAAAAAAAGGACCAGCAATGATAAACGTCTAGTGTCATTCTTAAAAAATAGGACAATGTTATTTTTCAAGTGTTTCTGTAGAATTTGGAAACACAATTCCAGTGCTTGTTAGACCAACTTAGACAGTGCTAGTTTTCGTTTCTTATTTCCCACCTACAAATTGGTACTTGCATTACAGTCAGTTTAAATCCAACAAGTGGATAAAAATACTAGTGAAGGTTTGAAACCTTCCCTTAGCAAGTATTATTGATAGTAGTATGCGAAGTTTAGATGGAAAAAAATTGCCCTTTTGTCTCAGGGCTTCTTTAAAAAAAAGGTATTTGAAATTTGATGTAAGTTAAATTAAATGTTGTAGTCCTCTATATAACCTCTCCAAATATAAAGCTATAATGTTTACTTTAGTGATATAATGAAATAAATACTTTCAGAGAGATCTCATTAGATACAGACTTTCTTTGCCTTTAGTCCAGTCAGGTACCTATAATTTTCCTTGAAGGTCAAAATGTAGGATGTTCGATCTGAAGTAAAAGCACATTTCTTTGCACTAAATCTTGGTTCCCTGAAGCTCTGCTGTGCTATGTGAGCACCAGGAGTGAAATCACAGGTTCTGTGTTCATTTATGAGTCCAGTTTAATGTCAGATGCTATCTCTTAATGTCTAACTTCAGGAAGTTTACTAGAATTAGAGAGTTACTTAAGAGATTAGATGGTATCACATGGTATTAAAAACTATAAATCAGTTTTAAATTAAGCAGCTGTAAGTCGAGTTAACACTCAGAGTTATCAGAGGCAAACACTAAGATAAGAGAAATTAAGGCTATTTTGTAAATATAATCTAAGAACACATGTAACGTGAACAAAATTTGTTATTTTTTTTTATAAAACTTCAATGTTAATTTTCTGCTAATGAAATGACCTTTATAACCTTACAATTCCATTGAAAGTATTTTCTTCCCTGATAGCAAGTTATTGAACAGGATTCCTTGGAGGAAACTATTGCAGACTCCTGGGAAAGCTTACTGAGAGACCTTATTTTTAAATCTAACATTAGACTTTGATAAAACCCAAACCTGTAAATGTGTAACTTCTGTATGTGGTCAACAGAAACTTATACAGCCTCCAGAAGTGAGCAGTAATGCAGAGAAGCTTATATGTTATATGTAAATTAGAAGCTCAGTGTTCAGACATAAGCTACATACACATTTTCATCACATTCCCTCATGTATTATGGGCATAGGGACAACTAAAAAGGATTTTTTAATATTTTATTTCTTTTAATCTGAAAATTTTGAGAATAATATATGCCCTAACAAAGCATTATCTAGCTCTATTGAAGGCTAAAACCACTTTATCAGGCTTGGTCATGAGTAGTTTTTAAATTGTATAATTTAACTGCAGTATGTGTTTACTAGGAGGTTAATGAAATGTTACAAATACTCCATTAATATTTTCCTTCCATAAACCTTTTTCTTCCATAAACCAAATTTCTATTCACACGATCACAGAATGACTGGAGTTGGAAGGGGCCCACAGGGATCAAGTCCAACTCTTATTCCTGCATAGGACAACCCCAACATTCATACCATATGTCCAAGTGTGTTGTCCAAATGCTTCTTGGGTATTGTCAGGGTTGGTGCCATGACTGCTTCCCGGGGAAGCTGTTCCAGTGCTCCACCACTCTCTGGGTGAAGAACCTTTTCCTACTATTCAACCTAAACTTCCCCTGGTACATCACCCTTTCATTTCCTTGGGTCACAGTATCACAGTATCGCAAGGTTGGAAAAGACCTTTGAGATCATCAAGTCCGACCTATGACCCAACATCTACACCTACTCCTACTTGTCAACTACACCATGGCACTAAGTGCCTCATCCAATCTTTCCTTAAACACCTCCAGGGACGGTGACTTCACCACCTCCCCAGGCAATGCAGTCCAATGGCCAATTACCCTCTCAGTGAAGAACTTCTTCCTAATGTGAATCCTAAACCTCCCCTGGCGAAGCTTGAGACCGTGTCCTCTTGTTCTGTCGCTGGTCGCCTGAGAGAAGAGACCAACCCCTATCACTGGTCACCAGTGAGACAAGATCAATGCCTCCTCCTCTTCCTCCTTCCGTTATGAGGAAGTAGCAAACTGCTGTGAGGTCCCTCTAATCCTTCTCTGGTCCAGGCTGAACAGACCAAGGGACTTCAGCCATTCCTCATACAATTTCCCCTCCAGACCCTTCACCAGCTTTGTAGTCCTCTTCTGGACACTCTCCAGAAGCTTGATATTCTTTTTATACTCTGGCACCCAAAACCGCACACAATACAGGACAATCACCTCCTTCGACCAGCTGGCAATGCCATGTTTGGTGCACTCCAGGACAGTTGGCCCTCTCGGCTGCCAGGGCAAACTGTTGGCTCAGGTTTAACTTGCCGTCAATCAGAACCCCCAGATCCCTTTCTGCAGGGCTGTTCTCCAGTCTCTGGCTCCTCCGTCTGTGTGTACATCCAGGGTTGCCTTCATCATTGAAAGAAGCTATTTCACACCATAAACTCTATAAGCCAAAAAACCCCTTAAGCTCTGTTTGCTCAGTGATATCACTAAGGAGAGTCAGAACATCTACTTTGCAAAAGCAGTATCAATGATGAAGAGTAAGGCCAGCAATTAACAACGGAAGTTTTTCAGTTACAAAGATGAAGTATAGAATAGAACAGAATTTATAAATGGAATAGATTCCATGTATAAACATAAGCTTGGGAAATGTGTGTTAATTTAGTAATTAAATTAATTAAATTGATTGATTTAGGTTGATTATAGAAAAACACAGAATACGAAGTATATATTCCGTATTACCAGAATTAGCCATTTCCCTTCACATTTATTTTTTTCTTTTCTCATTTACTCAAAACCAGTTGAAAATTATCACACAAAAAAATGTAGTCATCTCATCAGTGGAAGAAAGATAAGGCACATAGATTTAATGTTTATTTTATATTCTAATAATTTCAAAATATTTTAAGTTTTCTGTGAAACTAAGAATTTTATATATAAAGTTAGTAGAACAGGTTATGATGATTAAAAACTATTTAACAGAATAAGATATGTCACATAGTTCTCTGTTAAACAATTTTGGAAGAACTTTGTTATATTAATACAGGTAGTTGTATTTAATTTTTGAGGCACTGTGTTAGAAATTATTAGTGTAAGTGTTCTTTATTAACAAAGTTATAAGTTGAAACAATAGTGTTAGAATAGTGTATCTGCTTTTTGTTCTCGTTATCCTAAATCTTCCTCTGTGTATTTTGTATTTCCAATACTAAGAGACAGATATTGGAGGAAAAGCAAGATTAATCATTGATTCATATAAGTGTGGCATATACTATACTGAAGGCAAGATTCACTCTGCAGTATATTAGAGCCTCTTTTAATTTAATCACATTGCAATCCAAGTGCTTACAGATAAGTCTTGTTAAACACATAGAGAGAGAATGTAGGAAAAAAATCTGTAATATGTATTATTTGGGATTCTTTATTTTCAGGTTTTAAGCTGTATTTGTGTTACACAAGCACAATATCTTCTAACATTTTAGATGTTCACTACCAAATTATATCATTTTTACAAGCAAAACGCACTTTCAACCTATCTCCACACAATGCAGAGATTTACAAAGATTTTTGCTGGAAAAGGACTCATATATTCACCCAGCATGGATTCTTTCTCCAAGATACATTTAATAATCATGTTTTACAGTTTTATACCACGGAACCAAATATTTTCATCTTAATATGATTTTGAAATAGATTTTTGTGGATTTCAGAGCAAAAAATGCAGAATGTTTAATGCAGAAAATATATTTTTCATCCTTTGACTGATAATCCTAGGAGTCCATGAGCCTATAAAGGTTAAAATCTTATTTAAATTTCATTTCATTTCTGAAAGATTTTGCTTCTTTAAGATCGAGAAATAATCACATTAAACAATAAAATTATACATAACCTTTAGTATCTAAGTCAGACTAAACAACATTTGCAATTACTAAGTATTACCTCACAGTTTTATGGCATAAAGGATTACTGGTTTATGGCCATTATAATACTGATGGAAAATGTCAAAGCATCTAAATGTCAAGACATTTTCTTTAGGGTTCAACCATTCTTCCATTCTAATACATAACAAATTGGTAAAATATAACAGAAAAGTTGCTGAGACATCCTATTCTAATGTATTATTCAGCTGGGTAGAATATTCCTGCTGTATACAGATGTTAAAAACTCAAATATAAACAGCATATATGAGCAACTATAGATACTGGATTTGACCTTAGATTGCATACAAACTTCAATCAAGAGTATTTATAAAAAGAATTTCAATCTGCACTCAAAAACTTTAAAATTCAGTATAATATTACACTGTAAATTAAATGTAAAATGAAAGGACCATTCAAAATGGTCTCATCTCTCCTGTTGTAACATTTGATGAAGAGGTATGAATCCATTTCTTCTTGTAAATCATGAATAATTCTTGTAAAAAAAACTTCTGAGGCCTAACTTCCACATTTTATTATTAGGCATATAATTCTCAATTTATTATTCATTTGATGGGGAAAGTTGCTCAAATGTTCAAAGAAGTAGATAGTACAATATATCAGTAGGATGGATTCCTCCATCCATCACCCTCTGGCACAGAACCTAATCCTCTCAGCTTTTTAAAGATCTTTAAAATTACCATTTATGTAGACTTATTAATACAAAGTATAATAATCATTCCAAAAGCTGGCTCCTCCAGCCTGTCCATTCTTTTCAAGTCAGCTTTGTTAGGACAGAATCATTTTAGAGTCTGCTCATTTACACAACACATTTCCATACATTTTTAGCCCCATAACATAGATAAGGATATTATTTGTCCAAATTTAAGTGCAAAGAAAAGAAACTAATTAAGAAGAATATGAAGCCGTTCAGTCTGTGTTAAGGGACTGAGCATTCCAAGTGACGTACTGAAAATGATTGCTCTATGTCACTGTTGCTTTATACATGAACTTTTCTTTTACTGAAGTGAAATATTCTTGCTTGTTAGCTCAAGGTGGATTTTATCGCTATTACTGTTCTATTTTAATGCTCAATCTCCTTTTTTATTTCTTTTAATTTTTTTTAAAATTGGTAGTAAAAGTCTTTCTAGCCAGCTGCTAGGACTTCTGGATTTTTTTTTTCCTTTTTTAATTTCTAGGGTTCTCCTGGGACATGCGTGTGCAGCTGTGTCCTGATGACAGTCTTTTGAATACCCTTCCTTTTGAGATGAAGCAAAAATATCCCTCTTACAGAATGTGAAGTACAGCTGCTAGGTAGTAATGTGTACATACAGAAGGAGATCATGATATTTTCTTCCGAAGCAGCCATTCCCAAGGAAAAATATGGGTACACAGTTTTTCATTGGGTGAAGATAAGTGTATTATTTCCTACACTATCTGAAGAGAAAATGGAAAACCAGCATGGTCAGATAAGGTCATCATTTGGAGATTTTCAATTATGAATAATTCTTGCCACTGACTGAAGGCAAAAGTTGGGTAATTATTTTAGTACGCACAAAAATTACTTTACTTGTCTGAAGTTAGATGCTAACAGAACCTCAGTCCTATTGAGAAGGCACCATGTAATAGTACACATACTGCTTTGAATGACTGTGGAAGTATCCAGATCTTGGGATACATTCAATACATATCAAATTACAAATAACTAAAGTACAATGTCTAGGAAATAAAGAAAACTTCTATGAGCCTCCAAGTGAGATTTAAAATAGTTTAACTTGTAGAGAAAGTAAAAGAAAAAGTATTGAAAAATGTAACTCAAATTAAAAATGCCATCTACGCAAATAACAAGGGCAATATTCAAAATTCATCAATTTATATCTAACTTAGACTATTAAAATTAGATTTAGTGACTTCACAGAATCACTGAATAGTTGGGGCTGAAAGGAATGTTGGTAAGTCACACTTTCCAACCCCCCTTCGCAAAGAAAACCCCTTAGACCTAGCTGCTCAGGACCACGTTACACAGTATCACAAGGCTGGAAAAGACTTTTGAGGTCATCGAGCCCAGTCAATGACCCAACACCAACACCTACTCATTGCTTAAACCATGANTCGCTCTCCTCTGGACACACTCCAGCATCTCAACATCCTTCCTAAACTGAGGGGCCCAGAACTGGACACAGTACTCAAGGTGCAGATGTATAGGTGGCTTGTGAATATCTCCAAGAATATAGACTCCACAGTCTTCCTGGTATACCTACATGAGAGTTCAGATTTCTTTACAATAGAAAAAAAATATTTCCTGATGGAAATAAAAAAAAAGTATTTCCTGATGGAAACGGAGTTTAATGCCTGTGTTTCAACTTCTACCCATTGCCTTTGGTCCAGCCACTGGTTACCACTGAAAAGAGGCTGCGTCCATCCTTTATGCATCTCCCTTCAGGTATTTTTATATATAGATGAGATACCTGAGCTTAATCTTTTCCAGGCTGAACTGTACCAGTTCTCTCAGCCTTCCCTCATGGGAGAGATGTGCCAGTCCTTTCATCATCCTTGCGGACCTTCATTAGGTTCTCTGCAGTACATCCATGTCTCTCTTGTACTGGGAGCCCAGAACTGCACACAGCACTCTAGATTTGCCCTCACCTGTGCAGAGTAGAACTGAAGGTTCACCTCCATCAACCTGTTGGCAACCCTGTCATGGAAGCACCCACAAAACAGCAAACTAGTCACTCAAAATGAACAATTGTTTCAACCAAAATTATTTAGCACTCTGACAAATCAAAGTAACCACAAGTTCACGTGTCAGTTGGGAATATTACCACATAATTAAGAACAATCATCTGGAAAAACAACTCAGATTGTATACAGTCACTCACCTATAAAACTGGTGTTCTTAGCCCCACAGAAGTTATCCTGGGAAGCATCCTGATCTAAGGGGAGAATCCTAGACTGCAGACCCCCTGCTCCAAGAAGGTCTGACTCAACTCGGCTCTCCAGTAGGGCTCCATTTATATCCTCACCAAATCTGAGCTGTGGTCATTTCTAAATGGCTGGAGAGTACATCTTCTGGGAACTGTGTGCCTGGCAACAGGTACTGTAAAAGCACAAAAAAGATTAAATGAGTGAATAAAAAAGTATTCAGTTTCCGACAGTCAGAAAGGCCTGGTCTTTGTTGGCTCTTTGGGTGCATCTTCCATAGACACTGCTGGCTCATGTTCAACATATTGTCCACCAGGACCCCAGCTCTTTTTCTGGAAAGATGCTTTCATCTATATATGCTGACCCCACGGCTTCTGTTGTCTGTTTCAACACTGTACCCTAAATGGAAGATACTAATTTCAGGGTTTTTTCATCTACAATCTACCAGCATGTTTGGATTTAATAAATAATTAAAAATCTAAGAGGAAAACTATAAAAAGTTGGCAAAAGTTTCTTGAAATTTGGACAACTAGCATTTAGCTGTTTAATGAGATCTCAATTATCTGCGCTCTTACAGTGTGCATGCATGTGTGAAACAAACTGGACTGATAGAAACATATAACTGACCCAGCAACTAAGGAATTAAAACCAACAAGAACTGAGTGTAGAAGTTGTCTATTTTTTATTTTCTTTTTTTTATTTCAGTCTCTCTAGGACAGATTTAGTTGTCTAAGCTTAGGTGGCCCTAAGGCTCTTACAGGACTTGCAGGACAGGTCTTTCTGGAGAGCAAGTAAAAGGCATTCAGGATATTCCATAGTGCCCAAAATGTCCCTGAAATTATTTTTGTGTACACCACTGAACACCTCCCTCCTTTCCTGCACTTTTCATTTACTCTGCTGGAGACATCTTAAAAGTAGTCTCACGTACCTCTACATATGTAGTAAGCCAGAGAAAAAAAGGGAAATTGCCTTGTGATTTTCCAAAAAGTCAGATCCGGTACTCATTTGGTACTTTCAGCCAGTAACTACAACACCAACAGAGACATTGATTTACTAAGGTTTGTGTAAATCCTGAGTGCGTGAAGGTTCCTCAGACCAAGCATATCTCAAGGTGTTTGTCGTCTTCATTTATACACAAAGTTACACAAAGCCATACAATATTCATCATATATGTAATCACATAGGTTGCACTCGATGAACTCAAAGGTCTCTTCCAATCTTACAATACTGTGATACATATTTACATGTAATTATAATAAATGTGAAGTCATTCCTTCCTCATTCTGCACATGCTCTGAGAGGATCTGCTAGTCGTTGCACCAAAATTACATGACAAGTTGACTCACTCATCCCAATCTCCTCCCATTCTCTGCCAGTTATTGCCTTGGTGTGTCCAGACTGCTCGCCTGGAACTTTTTAATTTACTTAAGTTCCCAGTTCCCCATAGAAAGGTCTTGCTAATAAATTGCATTATTTTTCCCAAAAGCCTAGTCTCTGTTATCTATAGAAAACCACACAGCTGAACAAAGTTTCCCATACTGCAAGAATTACAAAAGTTAATAATTAATCTGTACCCGCCTGTCTGTCTGATGATTTTAAAATATTTTGAAGGTACTGAAAAATATCATGGGATTTTACCAACACTGTGGTGTTCCAAAGAACCTCTGAGGGAGTTTGCAGCTTTCCAGTAGGTGCAAATAAGAGGTCAGGTACCCAGGAAAATGAAAAAGCTCAAATCTATACATAATTTCATTTGTTTGTTTCTGCACAAGCTATTTTAACTCATGCTGTAAACAAAACAGACGAATCTTCATGAAAAATCAGTGAACTTCAAGTAAATCCAATGTTCTATCCAGATGATAAGATTCTACCCCATCTCAATTTTAACATAATCAAGCATAATTTGGGTAAACTGAAACTACAATCAAACAGATACATTTAAAAGACACCACTAGTATGCTTACACAAAGAATTTGACTAATAATGGCTTCCCAGGCATGAATAAAAGTTACTAGGTTCTTTACAATTTAAGGTAAAGGAGGAAATCTAAGGAATTAGCATTGTCATAGGACAACATAGATATTTTTGAAACATGAATTATTTCCTAGTGAAGATAATGATTTATAAGTACTTGTAATGAAACAGAAGCTGTATTTTGTATGTAATATTATTATTTAATTGAAGAGGTATTTCATCTTTATATTTTATGTAAATGTAATAATAAAAGCGAAACCTAGAAAGCATTCACAGAATCACAGAATCATTCAGGTTGGAAAAGATCCTTAACATTGTCAAGTCGACCACCAAACCATGTCCGTAAGTGTCACATCTGTACATCTTTTAAATGCTTACAGGAATGGCAACTGAGCCACTTCCCTAGGCAGCCTGTTCGATGCATGTCTGCTGCCTGAATTCTCCTAGAGTGTTCCTGGAATGTAATTGTACCATTTGTTTCAATACAAGAGAAAGACATAAAATTGCAACCTCATTAGGTTTCAGGTTGTGGAAGTTGATTTTTCTGTAGTACGTCAACTTTCATGTAAGGGAATGAGACAAAATTGACATAACAATCTACAAATGTTAAAAATAATTTGTTAATCTTTCATGGCAATGCATTGAAATACAACAAACCCGGAGGGCTATGAAGTTAATATTTTGATACTTATAATCTCTATTATTTTTTCACAGAAGCATGAACAATTTTATTAGTTTATAACAGTTCTATTCTATAGAATAAATAGACATATGCCAAACTGACTGTATTGCATCTTATCTGTGTCATTATTCATCACACTTAGTCATTCAGATTTATAAATGTATTCTGTAGAATCTTATGAGGCTCATATTGCAATATTACTCTAAGCTATATGAGAATTCACTAACTGAGCTGCTAAGAGTTTGAAGAATCTGGTTGAATACTGATATGAAAATAAAAAGTCTGTATTTTAAATATGCAGTGAAAAGAGACACTAGACATTTAATTTCACACAGACTCTAGTTCAGTCTTCCACTCGCCCATATTTTTGAGTATTCTCTAGTGCTCCTTACAGAATTCTGTGATTAATGAAATTAGTACTTCAAATACTAACCCTTTGAATTTCAGGGAGTCATATCTGAGTCCCAGTACTACATCGTGTTTTTACTGTTTCAATTTGATTGTGATGGTGATCCTTTCAGAGTAGATTACTTTGCATTCATCATTCCAGAAGACTTGTGTTTCTCAAGATCATATAATTCTGTTATATGCATTATTTCATTTCTTATTTTATAATTAATTTAATTATGATATTTATTTTTGCTTAGCTGTTTCAAAGCTTTAATTGGTTTCAGTTGTTCAGAATTTGTTTTTTTCACTTTTTGTTCAGTAGCCTAACTGCATTTGCAATAGGAAACATTATAATCTCAATGTTATAACTACTACTCGGGAGTGAAAGATAGACAGACAGAATCCAAGCATGAAATTAACCAAATGACCGAATGATGATCTCAGTCTGAACAGGAAAGGTAGCTCCTTTTTCCTCCTCAAGGAATGAGATCAGAATTTCAGAATTATATAATACTATCCATAGCTTATTTCTTTTATTTGTTCTTTTCCTTCAATGATTCAATTGGAAGATCGGTGATGAAGAAGCTGCTTTGAGATCATTTAACTGAGAGTGAACTGACCTAGATGAGTGTGTGTGTGAGCCAGCTCACACATAACATTTGACAAGTATATCACCAAAGAAATTTCAGTCATCCATGTAGCATGATGGAGCTCCTCAAAGCTATATTTAGAGTAATGCTTATGCCACAAAATTCATTTGAAGGGTTCCAGGAGAAGTAAATAACTGTGAGTAAATTGCCTAATCACACACAGCATCACAAGGCTGGAAAAGACCTTTGAGATCATCAAGTCCAACCCATGACCCAACACCTACTCCTACTTGTCAACTACACTATGTCACTAAGTGCCTCATCCAGCCTCTCCTTAAACACCTCCAGAGACGGTGACTCCACCACCTCCCCAGGCAGTGCATTCCAATGGCCAATCACCCTCTCAGGAAAGAACTTCTTCCTAATGTCAAGCCTAAACCTCCCCTGGCGAAGCTTGAGACCGTGTCCTCTTGTTCTGTCTCCGGTCACCTGAGAGAAGAGACCAACCCCTGCCTGACTACAGCCTCCCTTCAGGGAGTTGTGGAGAGCAATAAGGTCTCCCTTGAGCCTCCCCTTCTTCAGGCTAAACAACCCCAGCTCCCCCAGTCGCTCCTCATAGGGCTTGTGCTCCAGCCCCTTCACCATCCTCGTTGCTCTCCTCTGGACGCACTCCAACATCTCAATGTCTTTCTTAAACTGAGGGGCCCAGAACTGGAAAAATAAAGCTAGTCTGAGATGATTAGAAAAAAAAATACCAAAATAAAACTAACCCTAAGTCCAAAAATAGAAGTATTGGAATGTATATTTTCTCTCACTTCTCTGTTCCTTTACCTGAAAAATTCTGAAAAAATCCTGACTCGAACTTTCTGCTAACGCTATCTACTATTCTACTAATGCTACCAACCAACCTATTAACGCTACCTGAACAATAGTTATAGCAAGACTTACAAAGATGACAGTCAGATAATTTCAAATTTAGAAGAAAAATGCCTCTGCAAAAGTAGGCAAGTCACAGTAGAAATGGCAGTACTTCAATGTTCATTTAAAAATAATAAATGGCCCTTTGCAGTTTAATAAAAGTAACTACAACTGCTTCACCTGCACCTGTTTTTTCAGGTTTTTGACATTTTTCTATCCAATACATTTTCTGATGCCTCAAAGCAAAGAAGAGAATGTGGCTTAATTTTAGTTTATTATACTATAAAACATTCTAGAATGGGTTTTTATTTTACAATTCAATGATGACACATTTCTGAGGAAAAAACCCAAAACAAACACAAAACAACCTTGAGAGTCCACTTTGTTCTCCAGCATTGATCAAATGTCTTCATATTGTAGAGGTTATTATAGGAAATTTGTTTAAATAGAACCCTTTTTCTTCACTACTTTCAAATGTATAAATGGCTTATCTTGATGTGAAATCAATAAATGTTTCATTTCCACTTCTAATTACCTCGGTTCCTGGTTATAACGAATTCTCTTTAAAATAGAGAACCTGACTAATTCGTTACACAAAATCCTTCAAAGTGCTGGGAAGGAAGAGATAAAAAATACATTCTCTGAAAAACGCAGTCGTGCAGTGAGTATCATGTCTGAGTTTGTGATCCTGCATGACTGAAAGTGTTTATTAAACTGTCCAGAGTGAGTGTAATCATGTGCTAAGTGATAGCTGAATTGAATACATGAAAACATCAAACTATAATTTTCATGCTCATCTGGTAAAATCTAACCAATATGGTAAAATATTAATTAAAAGAATGTTTTTATTTCTATTTCTGATAATATTAAATGACAACATACTTAAAACACATTGAAAAAGTCTTTTTTTTAGTACAAGTTAAGACTTAACATAATGGTTTTTTTATTTGGATTGAGTTCATGAATTCATCGTAATATTTTTAGAAGTCTAGGTTCCAGTATAGATATTATAATAAAAACTTACAGCAGTAAGGTTAAGAGCATGTACAAAGACTAAACCTGTATTTTCTTTCTTCTGTACTTCTTCCTTCCAGATGTAATAATCGAGAGTCAGTCTCTGCCTATAGTCAATAGCTTATTTATTGATTTTGCTTTTGCCTTGCTTTGAAGAATAGATGTATGCAGTGATTTGCTAACAAAGACATTCCTCAAAGTAGAGGAAAACCGTTGGATAAGCTTATGATAAGGTTGCACCTGGTATACTAATAACTTTATAGTTGTAGTAAAGTCTCTGTAAGGACTATGGAGTCATGAAAGCCTGTATGATAATGTGAGAATATTTCCATTTGAACACAGGATATTACTTTGCTCATACCTGCCTAGCATATGCACTGCACAGATATTGGACACTACTGTCCAATTTTTTTCAAAAATAAACAATGGAAATTGTAATACTAAATCAAACCCATAAGAAAAGTAACTCTGTATTTGATAGATATGTAGGGATTTTTAAATTTCCCTCTTACAAAACTAATGTGTTACTCGATACCAACAGGAAAAATGACTGCAAATAGTTTGTAGCAATAGAACTATTATGTCACTCTTCTATGTTCATACTACATCCATAAATACTATGGCAAGGTCTAGAAGCCTGGGAAAGTGGATTTGTCCTTTCAAGGTCCTCACCTATTTGCATTGACTTCATAGAACACATAGGCTAACTATATTGCCAACTTGGACATTTTCATTAGAAACATAAAATTTAGCTGAGGTAAGTCTTGACATTTATCTTAAGCAGACAAGTGCTTTTGCTGCAACTGCTGTATTGCTGCGCAGTGTATCAGAAAGTTCAGAAAAATATTTTTGTAAACAGACAGGGTAGGAATCCAGTTCATCTAGATTTAGGTGTCTACATAAGACTAGATGTCTGAACAAAAGATTAGGTGTCTGAATTTACATTATTGTCACTGGTGATGTAACCACCCTTCCTAATGGATATACTGAATACCTCTCTAGGTATACCAAGAATACCTCTATAGGTGTTTACAAAACCTGTATTGACCAAATTCATACTTCCAATAATAGGAGCTAGGGTGGTATCAAAACCACATATAGGAACCTATCATGTGAACACTCAGAGTAACGATGAGATGAACGCCACCTGCAGAACTACATGAAACTCTGCCACAATCATGGTGGGAAAGTGCAGAATTAATTAGGTTCTGCTGATCACAAGAACTGGCAAATTCACTCAAATAGTGAAAAAAAAAGATTTTTGCACTTCTCTTCTAAATAAGTTAAATGATAATGATGATAATGAGGACAAACATTACAGTGTTTATCACTTATGAGAAGTGAAAAAAGATAATTATGATTCCAATAAATGTTTTTTGATATCTTACCTGAGTACCAACATAAGTAACACACAACTAAAGCAAAGTTATTTGACAGTTTTTGGCTATAAGCACATTGCAAAAATTTGAAGAGAACAAAAAGTTGAAAGGAAGAGGGTGAGGATATTTTAAATAAACAATATAATTTAGCATATGTATGGTATGTTATATGAAGTTGTTTAGTGTATATAAGAATAAATGAACCACAAGCAGTTGCTGTTAAACTTCTGGAGGATTATACTGCCTGTATATTACTTCATTGCCCACAGGAAATTACAATATTTTCATCTACTTATTGTGCTTAACCTTGGCTGGTCACCAGATGCCAACCAAACTGTTATACCACTTCCCCTCCTTGTTGGAACAGAGGGAGAAAATAAGATTAAAAGCCTGTGAGCCAAGATAAGGAGAAGAGGATCAACTCACCAGTTACCATGATGGGCAAAGCAGACTTGACTTGGGGGAAATAAACTTAATGTATTGCCAGTTAATAACCAACTAGGAGAGCAGGAAATAAAAACAAATAAAACCACATACCTCTCTTCCCAGGCTTAGCTTCACTCCTGACTTTTCTGAGTCTTTCCTATGAGTGGCACAGGGGAATGAGGAATGGCATTTGTGGTCACTTCATCATGCATTGTCTCAGCTGCTCCTTCCACCTCACACTCTTCCCCTGCTCCAGCATGGGATCCCACCAATGGGACAATCCTCCATGAACTGCTCCAACATGAGTCCTTCCCTCAGGCTGCAGTTATTCAAGATCTGCTCAAACGCAGTTCTCTTCCATGGGACACAGTCTCTTCAGGTCACCCTACAGGTCACAAGTCCTGCCAAGAAACCTGCTTCTTCATGCTTCTATTCACAGGGGCCACTCCAGCAGCCTCTCTGCTACCTAATCCTTCCCATGATCACCCAATACACATATATATGCACAGAACATATGTAGAGAATATTTTATGAGAAGTCAAGAAAGAAAACAGGATTAAACTTTGTTACCTTTCAGATTATATATTCCACAGCACAATATTACAAATCTGTTCCTGAAGAGGCAGCTGCTTTTATTTACTGAAGTTATCTCCTTTGCTAGGTATCACAAACAATCGGAAGGTAAGTGCTGGAACAGGAGATAGAGGAGGTTGAGTGCTGTGCTGGTGTATTCAGTTCCTCGCTCTGTAATTTTTGATGCTATCAGAAAAGTAGGTAGGAAAAGTTTATACAAGCTGTTTTAAGATTACTGGATTATTCTTCTTTAGTATTTTAGCTTCAGATCAAGAGAATAATTTTTAAAGGGTCCTGATTGTCTCCTAGGATTCACATGGTGGTGTGGTTTCAGAAAGACAATTATTGAATTACTTTTGGCCCAAAACTAAACCATTGGATGCATTCCAGGGGCTCATGTAGTGCACTCTGATTTATGTTGAGTTCACATAACAGGATCAAAGTATCACAGTATCACAGTATTGTAAGGTTGGAAGAGACCTTTGAGATCATCGAGTCCAACCTATGGCCCAACACCTACACCTACTACCTACACCTACTCCTACTCGTCAGTTATACCATGTCACTAAGTGCCTCATCCAAATTCTCTTTGAACACCTCCAGGGATGGTGACTCCACCACCTCCCTAGGCAGAGCATTCCAGTGAACAATTACCCTCTCAGTGAAGAACTTCTTCCTAATGTCAAGCCTAAATCTCCCCTGGTGAAGCTTAAGACCATGTCCTTTCGTTCGTAGAGCTGGCTTAAAGTAAATGCCCCTGAAACACACAAGGTTGTTGCCATTATCTCATCTTTATCTGTTTGCTCCGTAAGTCTGATTAAATTTTATTTCACTACTTGCTGATGTAGACACAGTCTTCATAGTCATGACTCTGAAGATCAGGAACAACTATTAGCAGCACAGCAATATTTGAAATTGGACCTTTTGTAGCCTATTGAAATTGGGTTTTAAAATACCTTCATTTAATTTCTTGTAGGCAATGACAGGGTTATGAAATGTATTGCCTATAGAAAATGAAGAAATTCTGTGTAGTGATTCTCCTCTTAAATTGTATCCATGTTTCAGGAATCCTAGAGCCCTATTAAAATGAGAGATCTCATAAAAAACTGCCATAAGAAATTCAGTGGCTACAGCCATCCAATCAGTTTTTTACCTAATGAAGAGTACACGTGTTCAAGCCATGAGCAGCCAGTTTCTCCTGGAGGATGTTGCAAGAAATGGTGTCAAAACCTCTGCTAAAGTCTAGGTAGACAATGCCTAGGCTTTTTCTCATACACAAGATGGGCCATCCTGTGACAGAAGGAGATCAAGTGAGTCAAACAAGACCTGCCTTTTAATGAAGTAATTCTGACTGGGTCTAATCCCCATGTTTTCCTGTACATGCCATATGATGGCACACAAGGTGATCTGCTCCGTAACTTCCTCAGTACCAAGGTCAGAC
>VWPV01031793.1:0-27305 GCA_013389885.1 Geococcyx californianus | reverse complement strand
GGAAAAATGTCTTTAGTGAAAGACACTTTGGTGAAGCACTAGAACAGGCTGCCCAGGGAAGCGGTGGAGTCGTTCCTGGAGGTGTTGAAAAAAACGTGTAGAGGTAGTGCTTCAGGACATGATTTAAGTAGGTGTGGTGGTACTAATTTGATGGTTGGACTTGATCTTAGAGGCTTTTTCCAACCTTAAAAAAATAAAAAAACAAGGAAAAATATTCTGACTCTATAAACTTCCCCCCCCAAAATGCACAAGCCCACAAACATGCACATGAGGTTAGCAGCACTGAAGGCCAAGAAGCCGTACCCGCTTTGCTCCCCACCACAATGATCACAGCCCTGAGCCTGGAGAAATGGCCCAGTCCCTGCATCCCCAAACCTCAGGAATCCCGCGTTCTCTGCCCAAAAGGGCCTTCCCAAAACATTCCCAGGGCCGGTGGTTTTGGATAACAGCTAGAGCCAGGATGCTGCTAGGAGGGGAGGTGGGCAAGTCAAGTCCCTGGGTGCTTATGGTAGCCCAAGGATAGGGGGGTTTGCTATGAGACTGTGGAGCCCGGAGGCAGCTCCTTCCCACAGGGAAGCTGTGGGTGCACGGGCTGAAGAGTGGGAAGGTGAAGGTGGCAACACTTTTGTGAGACAGGGTGGGGAGGGGGGCATCGCTTCTCTGAGTTGAGGTGGGAAGGGGACATTGCTTCTTTGAGACAGGGCGGGAAGGGGCATTGTTTCTGTGAGGTGGGGGGGAAGGAGGTATCACTTCTGTGAGCCAAGGTGGGAAGGGGGCATTGATTCTCTGAGTTGGGGTGGGAAGGTGAATAGGGCATCATTTTTGTGAGGCGAGGTGGGAAGAGGGCATTGCTTGTCTGATTTGGGGTGGAAAAGGGAAGGGGGCATCATTTCTAAGAGTTGGGATGGGAAGGAGAATCACTTCTGTGAGTTGGGGTGGGAAGGGGCCATCGATTCTATGAGGTGGGTGTGGGTCTCCTAAGATGGGCCTGAGGAGAAGCAACAGAAGCAACAGTGGGGCAGTTAGGAGTGGGAACAAGAAAGGAACCTACAATAAAGCCAAGTGCAAAGTCTTTCATCTGGGTCACAACAACCCCGTGCAGCGTTACAGGCTTGGGGAAGAGTGGCTCAACAGCTGCCTGGAGAGAAGGACCTGGGGGTGTTGGTTGGCAGCAGTTGAACATGAGCCAGCAGTGGCCCAGGTGACCAAGAGGGCCAGTGGCATCTTGGCCTATGTCAGACCCAGTGTGGCCAGCAGGAGCATGGAGGGGATTGTGCCCCTGTGCTCCGCAACTGGTGAGGCTACACTTCAAGTGCTGAGGTCAGTTTGGGCCCCTCACTACAAGAAAGACATNAGGTGTTTAAAAGACGAGTAGATGAGTTTCTGAGGGACATGGTTTAGTAGGGAGACAGGTATGGTTGGACTCGATGATCTCAGAGGTGTCTTCCAACCTTATGATTCTACGATTATCTGCTGAGGGGCTCTGTATCTGGGTGTGCAGTGATAGGACAAGGGGTAACAGTTTTAAGCTGAAAAAGGAGAGATCTTGTTTAGATTTTAGGAGGAAACTATTTCCTGTGATGATACTGAGGCACTGGCCCAGGTTGCCCAGAGAAGTCGCGGCTGCCCCATCCCTGGAGGTGTTTAAGGCCGGGCTGGGTGAGGTTTTGAGCACCCTGATCCAGTGGGAGGTGTCCCTGCCCGTGGCACGGGGGCTGGAACTGGATGGGCTTTAACGACCTTTCCAACCCAATCCATTCTGTGACTCCATGACCCCAGGGCAGGGGTGGGGCGGGGATGGTTAGAAGGAAGCGAACGGCGGAGGATGAGAGGACAGGAGAGCCCCGGGCGGGTAAACCTTCCACCCTGCGAGGCGCCACCACTTTCCCCGCGCCGGGGCGGGGCAGCCGCGCTGACGTCACCCCGCCTGGCAACGGCGCCTCGGCGTGGGGGCGGTGGCGCGCGGCTCTCGCGGGATTTGGCACCTCCCCGGCCGCGGGAAGGGCGGGGCGTGCCCGAGGAGGGGGCGTGGCTTGATAAAGGGGCGTGGCTGCCGGTGCCCGAACTCGCCCGCGGCGACCGTGGCTGAGCAGGCGAGCGGATCGGTCGTGTGGCCGTCCCGACCCTGGCGGCTCCGCGCTCAGCCCCTTCCCACACCCGTAGTGACGCGGATGGAGCCGCCGTGCCCGGTTTGAGCGCGCTGGCGGGACCGTGAGCCGCTCCGCCGAGCGGGCGGGCGCAGCATGGGTGAGCGCGGCGGGAAGGGCGGCGGGGGGCGGCGGGACCGGCCCCTTCCAGCCCGGGGCCGCCTCCGCCGCGCTTTGTCTGAGCGGGAGGGCGCGGCGCCGGGGTCCCGAGAAGCAGCACCGCTTCGGGGCAGCTCACGGGGAAAGGAGCGTGCCCGGTGCCTTCGCTCCCCGGTCCCGCTGGTGGCGGCAGGTGCGGGGATAAACGCTGCCTCCGCGGAGGGACCGGGAGCGGCGGGAAGGGGACGGGACCGCAGAAGGAATCCCGGGGCGGGAGGAGGGGGAGGCAGCGCCGCGGGCGGCGCGGGTTTCGGTGAGGAGAGGAGGGCTCGCAGCCCGGTAGCGGTCCCGGATCCAGTGCTGGCTGGAGGGAGCGCGGTCGGAGTTCGGAGTGGCTTGAGGAGCAGAAGTTGTCCCGATTAACCCAGCCTTTTTACCTGGTTTTCCTCCCTCAAATCCAGCCTTTTTTTACCTTTTTTTTTTTTTTTTTTTTTCCAACCCAAATCCCGCATATATTTTTTTTTTTTTTTTTTTTTTTTACCCTAGATCCAACCTTTCTTCACCAAGGTATTGGCTTATAAAAAAGCAAGTCTATACTGACTCAAAGTATTCCTGTTGCTAGTTCACGCTTGCACTCGAAACAAATCAGCTGCGATGGGTGTGATTTTTAATGTAAGAGCTTCTGCGTAGGGAAATATGAAAGAGTGATGTAAGCACTGCTCTTCAGAGCCCTCTTTCCTCGTTCAGAGTCCCCCAGTGGGATCCAGAATGGTCCATTGACCGTTTGATCCATCTCTGTTCCCTCCACTCATATCGCATCCCTTGCTCTGCTGTCCTGTGTAGCATCAGGTGCTTGATGTACTTCTGGACGGGTGTGCGTGTGGTGGTGGCTTTCGGTGTTGTGGGAAGAGGTGTGTGTGTTCTTACACAGCTGTGTGCCAGCGTGCCAGGTTTGGTGAGCACGATCTAAGCTGTCCAAGTGGAAGGGTTACCCAGGTTTTGTTTAGCTTTGCTTCCTCCCTGTTGTGTGTAAAAAAGAAGGGAAGAAATGCATGGTGTGCAGATCAGGGGTGCGGTGCGAGAAGCGATACCCAGTCCTCCTGTCTGGTGTTCCTCTTGATTATAAAGACGTGTTTTTCAGTGTTTTCATCTCAATGAAATTTGTTGCGATGAAGTCTGAAAATACAAAGTGAAAATGGTGGTTTAGGTTCGGATGCAAACCAAACTCTGAACTCGCTTTTTAAGGCTTTCTGTGGTTGTTCATAGTAGGTGAGAATTATTGTTTGTTTCTTCTTGGGCCACATTGTCATACGTGCAAGTGAGAAGTGTCTGCCCAGGTCATCGTGATGGCCTGCAGTGGTAGTTCCTGTAGCACAGGAGTTTAGTGTCCTGATTAAACATTTTGGAATCAGAATGTAATGCTGAAATGTGAAATACTTGAGGGTTTAGATATGGTAGGTCTGGGTTATTTAAATTATTAGTATGCAGGTAGGAATGGAATTCTGCATACGACTACTAGTAAAGGACTGGCCCCTTTATGACCAATGATTACTATGTGACACTGTTTTATGTATTTTTTTGCTTCCCTTACCTTTTAAGTGTGCCTTCTTTCTCTGCCTTCTCTGATTACAGTAGCGAGCATGTTACTACTGCTCCAGAGGCAGCTGAATTGAGTGGGCGCACACTCTCTGTGTCAAGTGTTGTTATTGCATGGGTTGTTATAACCATAACAATTTGTGTGCATGTGCAATTACAGAACTGTTCCTGCCAGAACACTGGCAAACCTCTATAAATGATTGTAGAATGATCCCAGAGCCTTTTAAATATATTTTCTATGAAGATTTTTCACATTCTACACTCTTGTGACAGAATGTGGGGAGGAAAATCTTTAAAAATTGTAGTGGAAAAAGAACTAACTGTAATTTGCACTGAACTCATTATATTTAGTGATGGCCTCATGTTTACCTTGAAGTCATTATTTGATTATTTTATTAATGACATCATAGTAGAGTTGGGTCTTGATAAGAGATTGTTTGTCTTTTATGTCAGCTTATGAAAGAGATTTTGCCTGTAGGAGGTGACTTGGAGGGGACCCGTTGAGGTATGCCTTCAGCAAATTCAAGTGTTTCAGATTTATGGAGAAGTTACAATGGGACAGTATGGCTTGGAGGAAACAAAAGGAGAAGCACAGAAATACAAAATACCTTGGAACAGGTCCTTTCATGTTCTTGTAGTAGTTGGAAATTAGTGTTGCAAGAGTGGATGTCATTCGGGCACTTGAAAGATGGGAAGGATGGTGTTATCAGAGGTGACAAACTGTAGACCCTATAAAGTAATGCCAAGTTACATGCTTAAGTGCTGTCATTAATCTAGTTGAGAAGGCAAAGAATTATAACGACAGGGATTCAGTATATATCTCTACAAATAAATAGAGAAACAGATTGATTAAAGGAAAATATATTCAGATGTACTTGTTCTCAGATGTTGGACTTGTTTAGCGTAAAGAAGAGAAAGCTTGCAGGAGACTTTATAGTAGCCTTCCTGTACTTAGAGGCTTGCAGGAAAATTCAGGAGGGGCTCTTTATCAGGGATAGGGCAAGAGGTAACATTTTTAAGCTGAAAGAAGGGAGATTTATGTTAGATATTAGGAAGATTTTTTTTCTTGTATGGGTAGTGAGGCACTGGAACAGGTTGCCCATAGAAGTTGTGGATGTCCCATCTTTAGAGTTGTTCTGAGCAACCTGATCCAGTTGATGCTGTCCCTGCCCATGGCAGGGGGGTTGGAACTAGATAATCTTTAAGATCCCTTCCAAGCCAAACTATTCTCTCGTTCTGGGGGAAAAACATTATTTAATTATCTTTTTGTTGCCTTGTTTTGATAACCACTTGGAGGGAGGTAGAGTTCCATGCATTGGTACATTATAACATCTGTCCGGTTTACTTCTATGTCTCAATAACAGATGTTTTTTCTAATTATACTTGAGATATGGTTTGAGTATACAACTTGCACATTAACGGGAAGATTGAACTAAATTTACAGTCTTCAACTAACAGGCTTCACAACTAAGAATGAAAAATTCTCGCAACGCTTGATAAGTTGCTACAGTATTACACTGAAACCTGCTGGACTTCTATCAGTATCTTCTTAGCTGTATGTATTTTTCCCTCTCTTCTTGTATCCAAAAATTTGTACAAGTTTGATTTGTGGTTCCCATGAGTTGGTACATTTGAATTTGCAGCATTTCATATTCAGAAATTTTTAGAGCTTTGGAATACTTTTAACGAAGCCAGGCTCACTACTTCATTGCTAAGAGAATGAGTACAAATACATGCAAATCTACTTGG
The DNA here is from genome assembly GCA_013389885.1 of Geococcyx californianus. Lineage (NCBI taxonomy): Eukaryota > Metazoa > Chordata > Aves > Cuculiformes > Neomorphidae > Geococcyx > Geococcyx californianus. Next base: position 21,714 of record VWPV01031793.1, on the reverse strand, counting down.
TCTATAGAAACTATTTAGTAAGTTTATTGGACATAAAACTTGTGTGAAGCTGTTTGCTTTATTCGCCTTCATGTTGGCAACAGAAAAAAGCTGGAAGGTTTTTGTAAGCAAACTAAATACTTTTAACATTGTCACAGTGACAGACTGTTTTAAGTATTCACTACTAATATTACAGGAACCAATCAAAACATTGCTTCAGGGTTTGTTTTCTGATTTTAAAAAAAAACGAAACAAACCCAAACAACACAGTAACCTCCCCTCTCCCTGATCCACTCCAAACACACCCGAACAAATGAGTAGGCTGGATGAAGAGTCTTTCAAGTACTATTTTTACCAAGAAATATTTAAGATGCAATGTATAGTTGAAGTTTATTCACAGTAAACTACTTAAGAATAAAATGACTTTATCAGTGATACAAGTTATTGTACTCCAGGAGCCTAATGTTGATGGACGAACTGTACTTGTAATGACTATGTTGAGTGAAATGCTTTCTTATTATAATTTTATTTATTCTAGACAAAACTATAAGGGAAGATGATGAAAAGTTGACCTCTGAAAGAGAGGTGCCTAATCCACTGGGAAACCAAATTACAGTAAATTGGAAGAGTTGATGGTTTGGGTCAAGTTAGGGGAGATGGTGCTAGAGTTTGTCAGCTCAGCTTTTACCTTTTTGGGTTTTTAGAGAATGTAAGTGATGCTGCACTGAAAGTCCTGTCTGTGGAGCAGGTAATGAGGAAAAGGTAATGGAACGGAGATCCCTCATGGAAAGTTCTTTATTTTTTATAAAAAACCTCGTGGTCTGGTAAATAGTAATTTATGGCCTTGCTGAACAATGTTTGCACTTTCACTGGACCTTTTTTTACAGATAGCGGTGGTCCATCAGGACCCCAAAGAGGGTCTGAGAGTGCTGTGGTTCTTGCCTTCCACAACTACATGTGGCAGTGAGAGACCCTGTTTAGCATGAGTGGGGATGGGGGTGGAATATGTCCTTTCAACGTGAGGGTTTTCCCCTAAGCTGCTGCTTGCTTCGCTTGACTCCTTTGTGTTTTTGAGAAATGGTAGAGGATTGTTTGGTTACTTCAGACTGAGAAGTCCCTCTACATCTACTTCCCTTGTGTGCCACCTGTTCTGGGTGCTGGTCATCTTTACAGGATGGTTATTTTAATTTTTATACCACTTCCATCTTGTTTTGGAAAGTTACTCAGGACTGTGTATGTGTTATTCAAGACTCAGCTCCATGCAAGGGTAGAACTGTATTTGCTGTCTTGGTTTCTTTTGTGTTCGTAACAGTTCTTAGAGGTTTATTTCAGCTAGGCAGGATCTTCCTTTTGAAGACTCCCTCCTTCGTTAGCCTTCTTGACTGCGTTGTTGGCCGATGTTAGGATTTTTTTGTCCCGTAGTGGGTTTTTGTTGCATAAACACAGGAAATGTGTGGTCAGGCACACTGCGTTCTCTGGGGTTCGGTGAGGAGGCTGCCCGGCTGGCTCACTCTGACTGTCATCGCTCTGTTCTTCCCATCCATTTTGCTTCCTTGGAGATCCTCTCGTGTATGTGTGCTGGTCTGGTGTTTTCCTAACTTGGTTTCCTAAAAATTAAAAATTATTTGTTAGGAAAGAGGAGCAATGAAAGTCCATAAAGTGACTTAGGTTGTCTTGATATAAGTGGGTGATCAATCGCGTGAAATTTGTTACTAGTGGGTCTGGGGCGTAGCAGTTTCTAGCGGCTAGTCCAACCTGTGATTACCACCTGGGCACTTAAAACATGTCTGATCTACTACAGGGGACCAAGTGTTTTAGATTTTTCTTCCACGACACTCTTTCTTTTCCATGAATGTTGCTTTTTTCTTCTACTCTGAATTATGAATTTGCTAACGACCTCAAATGTGCGCTGTTCACTGTGAAGGTGATGCCTGTGCCTTTGGAGTCCCTTATTTTGAACATGCAGTGATGAGAATAGTCTTACCTAACTTTGTCACTGTGATGGTGTAAGCGTAGCACTGCTTGTGCATCGCCCTTGACTGTCTTGTTGCGCTGGTTATCAGCAGGACTGAAGTACTAAAATTACCTGTTTAGTCACCTCTTTCCTAGAGTGGTCCCTTGCTATGTTAATAATTTTAATGCTAGCCTTTCTTTGAGCAGGGTGTTCGCCTGTATGGCTCTGTAGGTTCCTCTCGCCTTAAATTCTTGTGTTCCTTAGTGTAAACTTCAATTGATATAATAATGTTGTTATGCCACCCCTGATATTTACTTTCTCCGACTAATGCTAACAAGTATTTTTGGGTGGGATTATATTTTATTGCTCTAGCCATATACAGAATTACCTTTCTGTATATAAAATCGATACAAAATATTCCTTTTTCAGAAATATTGAATGAAGAAAATGAAGCATTGTAGATATTTTTGAACAGTGTATCTGCTTCTCTTGAAAGGTGTAAAACCTGCCACTGCTAGAATCCTAAATCAGACTGAAGGCAAAGTCACAGTATGTCTGTCTGCCAAATGAGTTTAATCTTTCCACTTTTGGGGTGATGTACACTGGAGAGAATATAATATGAGGTCATGTGGAATGTTAACAACTTTTCTTAAAGGAATATATATTGCCTATAACATGCTCAAACTATTAGGCAGAATTGCTTTCAGTAAATTAACATCTAATATTCTGAAATATTTAAAAAATGACTCATTTTCCTTTAATTTTAGCAATTTGGACAATGCTCACTTGTAATGTTACAGGTGAGGGTCGCAGTTGGAGCTTTCTACTGAACTCTGGAGAAGAAAACAGGGATCTTGCCTGTTGTGGTTCCAAAGAGCTCTGTAATTGTGTGACTTTAAATTTGACATTGTTCAAGAAAGTCAAAATTAATTTTATCACCTTTATTGCTTCAACAATATAAAGTATTTTAAATTATTTAAATATCTTGTGCTATATTATTAACAGTACCGTAATCACCACAAACATGATACTTTTTGACAGCAGAGGAGTATGTAAATGCTTTTGGAATTAAGCAGCACTAGGTGATCTCGCTTCTTTTGCTTTTTACAGCAGCTGAGTCTTGGCTGCTGTGAACAGATTCTTGTGAGTTGGAGTTACTAATGATTTTTATTTTAGTTTTAAAGAAGTTTGCCCAAGTTCCTGGAAACTTGCCTGACTTACCATTTGAAGAAGACTCTTAAGTCATCAGTTTCTGCCTCTTGGATAAAATTACTAAATGGTCAGTTAAATGTGCATGTAGCTTGATCTTCTTAAGCTGATGCTGAAATGAAGTCTCAGCCTTCACTTACCTCTGGCTGGTGAGTGTTGTCTTCTTCCCTTATTTGTGCGAGCTGAATCTTCCGGAATGTCTCTGTGTTCCTGGATTAGCTTTCAGCCAGAGTGACTCTCAGGAAACTGAGACTAAGCTCATAGTTGTGAAAAGAGTGAATGGAAGCAGGAGGAGGGGTTGGATGCTGCTTACAGTGGTGTCAGCTGCACCACATTTACAGCAGCTGTCAAAATTGTGCCTGATAGAAATTATCGTCTTCCAATTTTAGGTCTTCAGTTCAATTGTGGTTTTATTGGAAATATATCATTTTACCTTCATTCTACTTAGTGGTTTTGTTTTGTTTTGTTTTTCCAAGATGCTTTGTTTCTTTTTCAAGAAAAATACAAAAGCAGAACAATAAGCAAACTTCTCGGAATGGTTCACATCATTTCCACTCAGTGGTACATCTTTGGGACTGGGGGCAGAAAAGTCTTCATCGGCTTGATGAAATGAAACCACTACTTTTATGAAGTTTTCACTCTCTGTGAAAGGAGAATCACATCACTCAATTCTGAACTTGTATCTTTTGAAAGGATTCGTTTTAAGGTTGTTTTGCATGTAATCTCTCTTGTCCTGAAGTCATCCTGTGGGTGCAATTTCCTGCTGTGTTTCAGCAGAGATAACTGTAGGCTGTTGCCTAAAAGGGCCAGAGCTTTGCAGTGCCTCTTCTTGGCTTGCAGTGGCTCTGCTGGTTGTGAATCCGCGGTGTCAGCTGATAAGCTGGCTGAGGTGGAAGAAACTGTTGTGCTAGGTTTGCCATCATGTTAGCAAGCAGAATGGCCTTACTGTGACTGCGCAGTCATTAGCTTCTGTGCAATGGAATGGGACTGTATTTCAGGAGCCAGGGAAGGGAGAGTTTATCCTTTTCCATTTTAGCCTGCAGTTACTGTGCAGTAGATCCAAGTTGAAGTTTCCTAGTTTCTTCTGAGTGCCCCTGTTAATTGCTTTCCCTAAGTGTTCATGATCCTGCAAACTGCTTCATAGCTTTCTTGTTCCTTATCTTTAAAATGCTTTTTTAAACTCATCATCATCCTCCCCTGCCTGCTTGGAGCCAGTCAAGCGCCCTTGTTAAACTGTGCCTCTGAGTTGCATTCTTGTATTGGTTTAATAATGCCTTTAAAGAGAAAATAGTTCCTAAACAGCTAGAACTTGGTATTGAGGTGCTTTTTTTATTTGTGCGGATTTTGGTTATCCTCGGTAATTGTGTATATTTTGAGAAGATAAAGTACTATATATAAAGAAACATGCCTCTGTTCTTCTGTATCTTGATTTTTCTGCTGTCAGGCTGGACTTTAATGTTCCCATCATTTAAATGCTTTTATGAAGTTTGACTGATTTAGTACAGTTATAAATCAATACATGCAAGATTAACTAGAATAAGTTTGCCTAAAACTGAAGGTAAATTATGCTGCTGTTTGCAAAGGTTTTAGCATCTGGATGTTTCTGTTGGGGAAGTTATTAACTGCTAGAGCAAACTGGCATCATTTCTTCATGTAGTCAGTCCACTGGATGATGCCCATATCAGTGTGTTGTTTAATCTTCCTTTTTGGCAGATGTAGTGTTCATGTGTCCATGGGATGGTCTGGTTCAAGACACTGACCAGAGCTGGATCCAACTGGAAGAGAACCAGCTGACTCATTTGGGAGCAAACTAAACCGGCACACCCTGGAGCAGCATAACTGCAGAAGCAGCTCAAGGGAAGAGGCAGCAGTGTGGGAATGAGGAGGGAGAGAGCAAGCAGGGTCACTCCTTCATCCTCAAATTGTTGGATTAGGTGTAAGAAGCTGTAGACTCAGTAAATGACCAAAGCAACTGTTCCTGAAAAGCAGAGGCCATCTGTTTGGTTTCCTAAGTGGTTAAGTGAGTAATATTCTTTTGTTTAGTTTTTAGTGCAGGACTTCACAAATTTAGCTAGATTTGCCAGCTGCCTGGGAGTGTCAATGGTTTTGGATGACTATCTGAAGAGTGGCACACGGGCTATTTGTTTGAAACCTCAGTGTTCTGAACAACACTTCTTTTTGTGTTCATCTGAGTGCTGTTTCGAAGGCAGGTAAAACGAGATGCCATTCTGAAACTGGGGCAGTGGAAGTGCTGAGGGCAGTAAGTCTTTTGTGGATGTGAGGACAAAAGCAAATATGTTAATCCCATACTGTCATGGGTACAACAGATAAGGAGACAGCAGATCTTTCAGAAAAGTGCAGACAGCAGAATGTAGTCCTTTTATTGAGCATGAAGTATTACAGACTGCAGTTTTGCTCTTGAAAATCAAATACAGTGCTTCCTTTCCCTGACTCAAACTGTGTGTGGTGCTGAAAATATACTTTGTCCTTCAGCGTAGGGCAGGGAAGTGTCTGCGAAGTGAAAGATGGTAGTTAATGTGAAAACGTTACTGTAAGTTATGAGAAGCTTAAATATAACAGGATCTACTTTTACTGCATATCAGTATCTGTGTAAGGATGTGAAGCAGGAAAACTGAAAACCATCTCAGATGAAACAGTTTGCAGCACTAGGAGAGCTTGAGCTGTATGTGCTATAGGACTCAGTGAATTAATGGTTTGGTTGTACTCAAATAAAAGTACAATTGAGAGTATGTAAAATTGTTCCCTCTAATTTTCATATGTTCATCTTCTCATTAGATGCTTATTTTGTGGGAAGAGTATTTGCTATTTGAATCTTAATGCTGCGTCCTTACTGAGAGAGAATCATAAAAGCTATATAGATTGTAATAGAAATGGCTTCTAGTGTGTAAGCAGTAGAAGAAAACCTGCCCTGTAGATAAATAGNTATTTTGTGGGAAGAGTATTTGCTATTTGAATCTTAATGCTGCGTCCTTACTGAGAGAGAATCATAAAAGCTATATAGATTGTAATAGAAATGGCTTCTAGTGTGTAAGCAGTAGAAAACCTGCCCTGTAGATAAATAGTAATAGGAAGCATCTGGCTTGATGAATAGCAAATGAAATAAAGCTGTTTATGAAACATGAGGTGATGTTGGCAGTAGAATATGACACAGCCTGCCATCACCATGCAACAAGACGACCGTGCCAGTTTCCTATCAAGACAGAACTGTTGAATCTTGCTGTATGCTGCTGTATTGTGCTTTTGCAGTTCTGAGCATTAAAGCACTAAATCCTGGGCTGTGTTTTTTAAAAAGCTGAGGTTATATTTCTAATTTCTTCTCTCCTCTTGAATATGTTGCTTTTGTGTGTAGTTGGGTCACTAGGGCTGCACCCAGTAGTTGTAAAATGCATAGGGACAGTCAGAAGGATTTCCTTTGTTTCTGGTAGGCAAACTACTACTACAAGCTAATGTGCTGAGAGCAGTGGAGGTGAGGGTTAGCTTTCTGTGAACTTGGTTGTTTGGGTGTGCTGTCTCCTGACCGCAGCAACTTGTGCCCCTTGCACCAGACAGCTTGTCAAACTCCTGCGATTCTTCTGCTCCCTCCCCAAATTCTTCAAATACCGATCATTCTGTGTTAGTATCAATTAGCTGTGCAAGACACAGCACATGCTGCAGCAGCTTCCAAGCTGCATGCTTGGTGATTAGCCAACCATCAGGTTAAAAGAGCTGAGTGTTGGGGCAGTCCTGAAGTCTTTTTTCCTCAGGGAGGACTGTGATTTGAGTGTTTTGATGATGATTCTGCAAAAACAATTACAGCTCTTATTTGCGAGATGCCACTCTTCTGGCATGTTTCAACCCAATGGGTGTAATGGGAAGAATTATTTGGAGCAAAGCAGAAGGGTAGGTCAATAGGGATGCTCATGCAAACCTGGTTTCTTCAAGTGCTCAAAATCATGTTCGGGTACCTGAGAAATCCCACAGTGAATGAGAAGCTGATGGCTGTTGTGTTAGAGTAGTACTGGGGGAGTGGACGAGCGGCAATCTTCTCTGGTTCCAAAGAGATGAGGGTAATCCAGCATCTAAGAGGTAACAACCTTGCTGTCTGCTGGGTGGCATGAACAGTGTAGTAGCTAGCACATGATGAGGAGCGGTCAGTCCCCACTACCTGGCACTCATGAGGCTGTCTCTAAAATACCATGTCCAGTTTCACTCCCTTTTCCCCTCGGATGCCAGAGGGATGCCAGCAAACTGGTGAGTTGAGTGTGGTTAGGAGGCCAATGTATACAGTGTGCAAGAAGTTGAACTAGCCTGGAGAAGAGAAAGCCATAGTCCCCTCGGAGGCACAGTGATAAAATGAAAATTAGTAGCTGCAGGGTAGGACGAAGGCGATTCCTGTTGAATACAACGAGGGGAAAAAGCTGAAAGGGGTCTCGGGTGCTGGCACAGCTGCCCAGGGAAGTGATTGAGTGATTGGAGATTTTTTTAAAAGATGGGTAAATGAGGTGCTCAGGGATATGGTTTAGTACTGGACAGGTGCAACTGGACTCGATGATTTCAAAGGTCTTTTCCAACCAAATGATAATATGAATATCAGAAAAGCTGCCAAGGGTGGATCTCTTATCTGCGTCCTTTGAAGACTTTTAAAGTTTGGATGGACAGTGCCTTGAGTGACCTGATTTAACTTTGAAGTTAGCCTTACTCTGACCAGTATGGAGTAAGTGACCTCCAGAGGTCCTTTAAACTCTGTTTTTTCTGTGATTGGAAGTATTGCAAGCCATGAAGTTTTAAATTGTGGCCTTAATAAAATAGGCTAAAATTCTTCTAAATTTGAGTTGCAAATGGATGTTTAAAGAACTCCATCTCCTAACTTTTAGAACCTAATTGAGCTAATGAAGCAATTTTGTTTCTTAAAAGTATCTGATTGGGATTGTAGGGTACCCTTGAGTATTTGTGGTTTTCATTGGCTTTTGTAAAAATCCATTGCATAAGGATTTCTCTGTTTTTCAATTAACAGTTCAGTTTTAGTATTGACTAAAATCTACACAATATCAACTTTATAGCCTTAAGTATGGGCCATCCTAACAGCGTGAAGTTGAATACAAACACTTGTCCCTGTTTTAATGCTAAGCATATTTTGTGGTTTTTGCAAGATCTCAGTCTGGGACGATTCAGACTATTGCATCATGCCTGTTTTTAAAGATGAAGGGAACACTTTGTGCACACTCCAAATGATGCTTTTAAGTTTCCATAAATTTATTTCCAAGCCAGATTCGTGTTGTGTTTGCAGAAATACTAATTTTCATTCTGAATTATGTATATATCAAATTGTAGGGCATCTGTCAAAGCATTCTTTTTTTTTCCTCTTTTTAGAGTGTGAGACTAGTTTTCTTTTGGTTTAAACCCCAAAGGCTTTCAGAAACTTCCTTGGTTTTGTAACTCATGAATTTGTAACCTGGAGCTATGATCATGCTGTCCTTTTTGGCTAGAAGAGTCCTGAGAAAAACATGCAAGAGGTGCTGAAGCTTTTGTAGTAACACGGAGTCCTGATACTTGAGAGAAGGAAACTTTTACACAATTCAAATGTAAGGTTGGTTGTTGAGGAGTGACTTTGTAAAAAGATTTCTAGCTAAGATTTGCAACAGTCTTCAACTTCAAACTTATTTTTGTGAACTAATTAAGAGAAAACTTATATTTTGTTGAGCCTGTGGTACTTTTTGCTGTTTGTTTGGTGCTTTGGATTTGAACTAAATCTAAATTAGGTATGATCTTTTTGTTCTTCAGAGGGTTTTTGGCATGGCTTCATTTAGCAGCTTTTGTAATTTGGTGTTTTCTCACCTTGAATATTTTGGCAAATGGATGTTATAAAATCAACTTAAGGGAAGGAACAGAGGAAAAGCCATAAAAATAATATAAGGAACAGTGACTGAGTCATGATTTAAGAAAACATGGTGTGTTTTTTGTTCAAGCTTGTTCGTCTGTCTTCCCTGGTCATCTTTGCATATTAAATTAATAGCAGTTCTTCACCTTTTGCTTGTGAAGACTTTTTCTACCTTTCCTGGAGGTGTCACCTCTCATTTCCACGCTGGTTTCTTGCAGCAAGCTCTCCTCAGACTGAAGGAGATAGCAAGTAGCACAGAACACTTTCTGCTTGGTGTAATTTCCTAGGTGAAACATTGTGACCTCTTTGTCCTTGCCAAGGTAGTCTCAAATAACTGTAGGTGATACAGGTTTTACTCTAATGCTCCACACTTCATGTCTTCCCTTGCTATGATGGGAGGAGTCTGGCAATTCCTGCTCATAGAACCGAGGGGGTAAATTAAATCCATGATTTTAGCATTTATTAAGCTTGTGACCGACTTGAAGACAAGCATTTCTGATAATACTGGAGAATATGTGATCAGATGCTTCTTGTAGAGTTGGTTTAATGTGCCTGCAGTGAGGAATGTGTTACTAAAAGTTTTTTCCTACCTGGGTGGTTGGTAATAATGACTTATCTACAGGATAAAGTTATAGAAGTATGAGGGTAAGCGTAGGAATAATTTGCTTTAAGGAAGTGAAAATTAACAAGCTTGTAATTTTTTAAATGCATTCTATAACACACTCTGGTAAACACTAGAACATACTCCAGAAGATTATGGGAGCCTGGAGTAGGAAAATGAGGGAAGCATAGGTTGCATCTTTAATGCTTCAGGGCAGGCTGCTGGGCAGGATTTCTGATATAGTATTTATTTTCCTTCACAAAGTATCTTGCTGATTTTACTGGAGTCAGCTTGAGAAGCTGGTGTTGGAGATGGTTACTGTTAAAATGCAATGAGTTTCTCATTACTTGAACTTGTTTGGGAGGAAAAGCGTACATTTTTACCGTTTTCAGTTGTTCATTTTCGTAATTCCTTCAGCCATTCTTACTGAACTTAAAATTAGACATAATCTCCTATTAAGAATGCATGGTGAGTCATTTCTTGGAGAATGCACCATTGACTTGCCCAATCTAAAAATGCCAGGCGGATCCAGGGTGGCTTCCAGATGGACCAGTTCTGTGTGTACAGAACCCAGGCTCCTGACTTTTGACCGTCTCATGGGTAAACTGCTATTTTTGTTTTCACTTATCTTATGCAAGCTATTGCTGTAGAGGGATTGTTGCTCTAAGCAGAAAATGTTTGTGCTAGAATGGAAGTGATGGAGTAAAGAGTAAGCAAAGGAGTAATGGAAGTAAAGAAGTAAGGAAAAATGGCAGACACCACAGAGCAGAAAGAAAAGAAGGAAGGAGAAAGCAAAACTTTACTGAAATCACTCTATCACTGGCTTTGACAGAGACAAGAGCTGGCTGGGGATCGTACTGTCTTAGAGTTCAGATTGGCATGTCTGTGGTTTACCAGTGGGAAGGGATTTTGGAAAGAAGTGTGCAGTGGCTGAAAATAATTTTGGTTTGGCCAGCTTCTGCAGAGTTGCTTGTCAGCTGTAATTGGAAGTGTGAGAAACTTTCACGAGGGATCTGACAGATCTTGTGGATCACAAGAAGTCTGAGTCACAGGGTGTCTCTGAAACACATGTTAAAGCCAGTTACTGATATGTTCTTCCATTTGTATGGTAAATCTAACACCTAGGTAAAATCTCATTAAAAATTTTGTGTGTCTGAATTGTAGAATGGTTTGGGTTGAAAAGGAGGTTTAAAGATCAACCAGTCCAATCGCCCTGCTATGGGCAGGGACACCTTCAACTAGATCAGCTTGTTTAAAGCCTCATCCCTCCTGGCTTTGAACATCCCCAGGGATGGGGCGTCTGCAGCTTCTCTGGACAATCTATGCCAGGGTGTCACCACCCTCACAGTAAAAAAATTCTTTGTAATATTTATTCTGAATCTTTTTTTCAGCTTAAAATCACTGACCCTTGTCTTGTCTCTGCAGGCCTTGGTAAAAAGTGTCTCTCCATATTTCTAATAAGCCCCGTTAATGTACTGAAAGAATGCAAGAAGGTCTTCATTATCATTAAAGTATAAAATACAGTGGGACCCCATACAGAATTACCTTTTCTTCCAGCTTGTTCTTTCCCTCTTTCTAATGGTATTTAATCAAAATGGGAAGCTGACTATAGCAGGGTTGCTGGTGCTGAAATTCGGGGAAGCAAAGGCCCAAATGTGGTATTCGATATTGTGAGACCTGAACAATAAGTTTAAAAGTTGTTTTGTTGGTAGTTTGAGGGTTTGGTGTTTTTTTTTTTTCCTCTCTGTGTTTATTCTGACTTTAGTTTGTTTATTTTTTTCTAAAAGCTGTCTCTAGACCAGTATAAAATACCTTTACTATAGGCACTGGGAGAGTACTCAGTAAGTTTCTAAATGATATTGTAAACCATTTTTGGGGGTGTCTTTTGATAGAAAAGATATACTGTATTCCAGAAGAATGATGGGCTTTCTTAATAACTGGTGCTATGGTCCTTAGTTGAAAAGACTTTGATTTTTAAAATTCCTTCTGAAAAGCATTTTTGTTAATCTAATGGGAGAAGGGGAAAGACTGAGCTGCCTCAGCACTGTATTAATATAAACTCAGGCTGGGATGGTGCTCTGCTTGATCAGCTCTTATGCCAGACAAGAGGAAAGAGGGCTTGTTAGGGAATTTAGCCTGCCTCTGCAGCATTGTGGCTGCTCAAATGCTGTATCAAACCTAATGAGCCTTCTGAGATGTGTGGTGTGTTGGAGTGGGTATGGAGGTTGTTGCTTCAAATAGAGCAAATCTTGTTGGGATGCAAACTGTTTCCCTGCTGGATGATAAGAGGGTGTTTGTGCTGCTCCCAGAGCTTAGGTGGACACAGCTGAACTGATTTTGCATAGAATCAGTTAGGGTTGAAAAGCATGTATTTGTTTGTTGAAGGTGTCTTTATTGTTTGAAAGCAGTGTTTGCTTAGGCAGTACCCGAGCTAATAAATTCTACAGATTTAGGTTCTCTGTCTTTGAAATAATCCATTACTGAATGATCAGTTTACAGCAAATTGGGAGTTAATTGTATATGCTTAAAAGAAAAGGTACATAGAATGGCATGAAGATCTTTCAGTTCCATTGGCATTATGTTGTTTTATTATAAATTGATGAAAGAATCCTGATGGCTCAGGGCATTTTGCTTAAAGCTTTAAGTCAATATTTGAACATATGACCTTGGCATTATCTTAAACTGCAGAGTGCCTCCTCTGTCCTGTCCCTTCTTTGTGGCAGCAGGAGCTTGCTTGGCTGGCATGCCGGGGATCAAAGCTTCTGGAGCAGGAAGCCGTATGACTGATTCGGTCGAGAGCTGTTTACCAGGGCTGGAGCTGGCACAACTGGTATGGCTCACCTGGGAGTGGGCACAGGCAGAAATGGCTCTGTTATGTGTCACTGCTGTTTCCCAGGTCATACAGGAGGCACCTGACCTGCTTTTGAGCTATTGTGAAGGCAGAACATCTTACTTTTGACACTGCTTTCAGCAGTCCTCGTGAAGAAAGTGTTTTGCAAATCCTCCATGTAGAGCACGAATGTGATGACCGTGCCTGGCTCAGCTCGGTTAAGTGTCTGCTGCTCTGTACAGTTTGACTTAAACCTATTGAGTTACTGGAGGCTGTGGTGAACTCTACTTTGAAATGTGTAGATTGCATGGTCTTCATTAGTTAAGTATTTTCTTTCCTTGTTCATTTTCTTAATAGCTTGGAACTGTATCCCTACCACTGGAGTTGACAGGAATCCAGTGGCCTTGCATCACTAATGCATTATGTTAGGATGTGGCTTTATGGGGGATTTCAGCTATGTGCAAAGCAGCAAGTGGTGAGGGGAAAGATGAGTCGATCCATTGGGGTAAACTGCTGCTGCGTGCTGTGGGCACTTGTATTTCTATCTTCATCCCATGGACTTAATGTCTGTTAAGGATTAACACACATTGAGTGTTCTTGCCCTGCTTATCTTGATTTAGTTTCAGTAAAAGGAAATCCAGATTACTTACTATGAGGCTGTTCCACACTGTTCCACACTGAGGCACAATAAATGAGGGTGGTTTGGAGCTTCACTGAGGATTTTGCTCCTGACCTGGACTGCAACAATGACCTAGATGTTGATCTTGGTTGGATTTGATGAAGTCCTGCATGTCTGACCCTGCAGTGAGTTGTCGTCATCATAGGGAGATAAACTTGCAGGAAGTTGGCACTGAATATTTTTCTCTCGGGCTGTTTTGTTTCTCTGATTCACCAGCAGTATAAATAATTACTATTTTAAGTGCAGAACAGGGGGAAGGGACCATGTGAATGCATGCAGAAGAGAAGGTGGGTTCACAGCATCCATGGGTTAAGATGTCTTGGAAGTATCACTTTGCAGATTTCCCACTTTCCATTAGTGAGGTAGCTTTCTTGGGCACACTGAGAAGGAAAGAAGGAAATAACGTGTGTTTCCATCTGTTTAGGGTTCAATCCCTAGGCTGCTTTTCATGCTGATGGCTATGGGTGCCTGAAAGGAAGAGAAGTACCTTTTTGCACAAGACCAGTGGTCAGAGTGGTTTCCTCAGAGTAGGAAACGTGAGGCGCTTTCCTACTCAGTGTGAGGAAAATCAAACCCACGTCTGTACCCCAAAATAATACTTTGGTCTTTGGTGAACTGGTTATTACGATCATTGCAGGTCGTTGTGTAAACAGGAGAGTGAATCACGGGAGTGCAAGAGGAGCCTGGCGGCGGAGCAGTACAATCTCTTTGCCATGAGGGATTTGTCTCTGGTTGCCAAACCACGATGCTCATGTTGTGCATGTGTTTTACCAGGAGAACTTTGTAGAACTCCTGCATTTTTGGAAGCAGGGGCTAGAATTTTAAGGGCAATGGGGAGTCCACCAGGTCTCTTTATTTCAGCATATGTGTGGTCATTGGTGACTCAGGTCAAGGTAACAGGGAATTATGTGGTGTTGAAGGGGAGAAAAACCTATCCTTTTAACCAGTTACTTTTAACACTTACGGATGTATTTTCATTGTTCAGCGTTTACACACCTGAACTATTTCTTCAGTATTGAGATCTGTATTCAGTGGCTGAATGTGTACTATGGTATTACTATTAAAACAGCCGGAACTCCTATATCTCATAAATTGTAGGAATGTTTCCAGGGAAATGCAATTGGAAGGAACTTTCTCCTTCAGTCCAACACCTGATTTTGAGAAAGCTGTGAAGAGAAGTGTGATAGTTAAAAGGATTAGATTGGGCCTCCTGTCGTCTTTCCTCTAGTTTAAGCTTTCTGTCTACTATAAAACTAAATAGCTTTGTAACTCTATGTATGTAGACGTATATAGTGACAAAAGTGATAGCTTGGTTTTACAGAAGATTAAATTTTGTTAGTTTTTTTTTTTTTTTTTTAAATAGATGAACATGGGGAAATAAGTTTTGTTTCTGCAACTGTTTGTTATGACAAATTGGAAAAGCAAAATCTCAGTTTCTAATGTAACTGTAGTTCTACTGTCAAGATGCTTCTGGAGGCCACACAACTTTCCAGGGTTCACATTCCAATGAAAGACTTCTAATCGGAACTGACCTAAAACCTGCCTGAAGAGACCTTTATGAAGCAATTCGAGCTCTTCTTGCTGCTTGATGTTGGGCTCTGTCCCTCTAGGTCTGCTACAAGTTTCTGCAAGGCTTCCTGAACAGCTTGAGAGTTATATGCAATGATTTCAGTTATCCCATGAATATATATATATTTTTTTTTTTTTTTTCATTTTATAAGCTATTAAATGTGTTTTCCATGAGCTTTATTTTATATCTGGTTTGTGTCTTATTCTGGCTACTACAGAAAGGTCACTGCATTCTGACAGTATTGCAATATCCTACAGAAAGTACTAAGAATGTGAAATTGCGCTCTTTGCTGGATCATTCTGACAGTTATTTCTGTTGAAGACATAGGCATGCTGGAATTTCGGTACATTTTCTACTCTTTTCCATCATTTATGTGTTTTTTGTAGGGCTCCCATAGGGCTTTAGTTACCTGTAACAGCCAATTTCAGGAACAGTCTGAGTAGCTGAAGATTTCCTTACTTTAAAATGAGTGAAGATGGTTGTTATGACCGTGCTTACTTGGAGGCTTGCCTTTTGTGTTGGCACTGGAATGTGGTTGGCAGAAGAGCCAATTGTGTAAGTTTTGGTGAGGTTGAGTCCACCTGTGCCAGCAGTGACAGAAAGCCTTGTGCAGGCACCATTGCTATGTTGGCTCACGGCGTGAGCTATTTTGTCAGAGAGGCAGTGTGATTTGTTAGGACACTTTGCCGTGGGAAACAACGTAGTCTGTAGCTGACGGTGCTTGCTGGTTTTGCCATCTTTGGTATGGTTTAATGTTTCATTCGTCGTGTTGTCATCTTACTTGAAACCAAGAGCTGAATATGCCAGTCCTATAAAGCCTACTATAACCACCTTTCCCCAAAGATGTCCAGTCGGTACTTTTTACTTAGCACTGTTGATTTAATTGATCCCCTGCTCCTGAAAATGTGTCAAAACCTTCAAAAAGCATCATCTGGGAAGTTCTCTAATTATGTTGGAAAGCTGTCATGACTGGATAACAGAAAAATGCCACCTTAGGTGTATCTTTGGCTCTAATGGGTCATAGAAACACTGAGGCTGAAAGGCACCTTTGGAGGTGGTCTAGTCCAACTCTCCTGCTCAAAGCAGGGTCAGCTACAGCAGGTTGTTCAGAACCACGTCCAGTTGGATTTTAAGCCTCTGTAAAGAGATTACACAGCCCCTCAGGACAAACAATTCCATTGTTTGATTACTCCTGTATGTGAGTAGGTGTATGTGTGTATATATATATGGCTTAGTGGAATTTGTTCTGTTTCAGCCCCCTGCTTCTTGCACTTTCACTGAGCACAGCTCAGGCTTCTCCACACCCTAATGAATAAGATTTCCTGAGCCTTCTCCCTTTTCTTTCAGCCTTTCCTCGTGTGAAGATAATCTAGTCCTTTTGTCATCACCGTGGCCCTTTGGACTCATGCCAGTGTGCTTGTGTCTGTCTCGTACTGGGAAGCCCAGAACAAGATACAGCGCTCCAGATAGGTCTCATCAGGGCTGGGCAGAAGGGAAGGGTCACCTCCCTTGACCTGCTGGCTGTACTCCTAATGCAGCCCAAGGTGCTGTTGGCCTTCTTTTGCTGCAAAGGTGTGTAGCTAGCTCACATCAACTTAGTGTCCACCAGCTCTTCCTCTGCCAAGCTGCTTTCCAGCTGAGCAGTTCACAGCCTGTACTGGTGCGTGGGGCTGTTCCTCCCCAGATTCAATACTTGATATTTCTTTCTGAACTTCATGAGGTTCCTTTTGGCCCATTTCCTCAGCCTGTTGAGGTCCCTCTGAATAGGGGCACATCCCTTTGTTCTGTCAACCCCTCTTCATGGTTTTGTATCATCTGCAAACTTGCTGAGGGTGTGTTTAGTCCTATGTAAGTCATTAATAAAGATACTGAATGACTCAGCATTGACTCCTGGGGCACACCACTGGTGACTCTTCTCTGATTGGCCTTTGTGTCATTGATCACTACCCTTTGCACTTGGCATTTTGGGTGTTTTTCAGTCCATTTCACTTGACACTTAGCTGGCTTGTACTCTCTGTATGTGACAATGTTATGGGAGACAGTGTCCACTGCTTTCGCATCGTACGGTGAAGCAGTCGTTTCATCGTGGAAGGCTGTCAGGTTGGTCAGGCGTGATTTCCTCCTCTTACATCTTTGCCGATCCCCTCTGTCACCACCCTGGTGCTCTTGAGTGACACTGACTCAGCTGCCTCAGATGCTTCTTTGAACAAAGCTTCTACCTTCAACAGCTACCATGGTACTGAACGTGGTCCTGTGTTTCTAGTTCTGTTGTGTCAGTTCTTAGGTCAGTTATAATTTATTTTCTATAATAGCCTAATCAACCTGACTCTGATTTTGGCTTCTTTTTTGTTTCCTTCCCTCTTTACTTGGGTGGAAGCATGTGCCAGGGGATGCCTTATGTTTATATTTGAATTTTTGCTAAAACAAGGTTACCACTTATTTTTAGAGATCTAGGATAAAGACATCTTTGTACACAGTGTGGTAGGTGGTTTGTGATGGCTTATGCTGTGAGAACTCAGGAGACTGTCTCTCTCAGGTGACCATTGATCCTGCTGAATGTGCAATAAAAGCATGATAAAAGTGTTCATGCTCAAGCTTGAGAAGGTGGTTTTTCATCCAAGACTTGGTCATTATGGACTTGTAGGCTCCAGATGACTGATTTGAGTTTGAAATTGAGAAAACTGTGTAAAAAGCAGAGAGGAGGCAAGATAGGTGGTTTTAGTAGTTTGTGTTGCAGAGGTGTTCTGCTGCACCTTCTACCTGTTGAGAGTTTCAGCTTTTTGAAAGTTTTGACCTGCTTATATTACTGCAGTCCAACTTATTGCTGACTGATTTTAGTGTCAAAATCCTTCTTGAATAAAGCTTTTAAGTGAGAACTTGAAACTTTTAGAACTACAATTTGCAGAATCATTTTGGTTGTAAAAGACCTGGCATTCTGGGCTACCTCAAGCATTCAGAAGTGTAATCCATAGACTGACATAATTCCTAATTATTGTTATTATAAGGAGTTGTGATTTCTAAAAAACACTTTGTCACCACTGGAAGCTGCTTTTGCTTCAGGACCTTTAAGAGGCTGATTGAATTTGGGCTGGTTTTGTAGTATAATAGAATGGTTTCTTGCCTATCACACCACACTCCAAATTACCTGGAGGGTTCATATAGTGGTAATTGCTTATACTGAAAAGCAAAACTAAGTGTTCTTCTTGGGGACCATGTAGTACTGAGATGTCTAGCTTCTGTTTCTGATATATCACATGAAAAAATGCATGGGATGAAACTATCTTGACGTTCCCCATGACCCCTCCTGCTTTACAGGTGATCCAGGTAACTACAGACCTGTCAGCCTACGGAGGGACCTTGACAGGCTGGAGAGATGGGCCAACTCCAATAGCATGAGGTTTAACAAGTCCAAATGCTGGGTCCTACACTCTGGACACAACAACCCCATGCAGAGCTATAGACTGGGTGCAGAGTGGCTGGAGAGCAGTCAGGCGGAAAGGGACTTGGGAGTGCTGGTGGACAGGAAACTCAACATGAGCCAGCAGTGTGCCCAAGTGGCAAAGAAGGCCAATGGTATCTTGGCCTGCATCAGGAACAGTGTGGCCAGCAGGACTAGAGAGGTCATCATCCCCTTATACTCGGCACTGATCAGGCCGCACCTTGAGTGCTGTGTCCAGTTCTGGGCCCTCAGTTTAAGAAAGGTGTGGAGATGCTGGAGTGCGTCCAGAGGAGAGCGATGAGGATGGGGAAGGGGCTGGAGCACAAGCCCTGTGAGGAGCGACTGAGGGAGCTGGGGTTGTTCAGCCTGGAGAAGAGGAGGCTCAGGGGGAGACCTTATTGCTCTCTACAACTGCCTGAAATGAGGCTGTAGTCAGGCAGGAGTGGGGCTCTTTTCTCAGGTGACCAGTGACAGAATGAGAGGACACGGTCTCAAGCTTCGCCAGGGGAGGTTTAGGCTTGACATTAGGAAGAAATTCTTCACTGAGAGGGTGATTGTTCGTTGGAATGCTCTGCCTAGGGAGGTGGTGGAGTCACCGTCCCTGGAGGTGTTTAAGGAGAAGTTGGATGAGGCTCTTAGTGCCGTGGTGTAGTTGACAAGTAGGTGTAGGTGTTGGGCCATAGGTTGGACTCGATGATCTCAAAGGTCTTTTCCAACCTTACCATACTGTGATACTGGGATACTGTGAGATGACGAGTTTAGATCTGGTTTGGATACATATCCACAAGTGAGTGATACCAAGCATCGCTGACAAATACAAGATGAAATTCATCACCTTAATTTCAAACATAAAAAGCTGATGTTCATTTACTGCTGTTTGTCTTTTAAAAAGCAGAGACACACGGAAGGTGAGTGGGAGATTCTTGAGATCTTTCTTTGCTTATTTGTCTGACTGAGACTCTGTTTTAAGGTCTGGAAAGGTGACCAAAATGAATGTGTTTTGCATTTCAAGCACAAATATAGAAATGTTCCCCCAGGAAAATAAAAAAACCCTTTCAAAATAATTAGTTCATTTTGACATAGTGTGGGTATGATTACCCAGTACATCTATGGAAAAAGAACTGGGTGTGTGGCAGTTAAGAGTCACAGTCTACAATAGTGTAAGCATTTACCATGACTGGACACTGTCTCATCAATTTTCCATGTTTAACTTCGTAAAACTGTCCTATAGTGTATATACATTGAAATATAATACCTGCTAATGTGCTTAAAAGCAGAGTCTGTCATGTGAAAAATATGTAACATGGATATTTCTTTCATTTTTATGCATTTGTAAGTTTCCAGAATGGTTGGTTGAGTTGGTTGGAAGATAATGTTTGTGTTTCCAGACCATAGGTGATGAATGGCCATTGTCTTTATGATCTGTGGCTGCCAGAATTTCCTATCTATTGGGCAATATTTCCTGTCAGTCACTCAAAAACAATTCAGTGCAGAAGCAAGACGAAACTGCTACGCTTGCTGCAGGCAGTAATGGGGAAGTGTGAGGCTTTGAAGCAAGCTTAGAGAATACATTTGGCAAAAATAAATGTATACAGTACAAAAAGTGTACGTCGGGAATTGCAGAGTGTGTATCACAAGCAGATAACTCCGGTGATGAATTCTGTCCATAAAGAAGACAAATCTGTCTTCTTTAAAGGAAAAAAAGGAAAACTAAGTCTTCATGTTTGACTGACTCCTGTGTCAATGGTTATATTTGGAAAATAGTTTGCCAGACCAGATCTTTTGGGCTTCTCTGTGTTCATGGCACTATCATGTAGTTTATTCTTTTACCAAATGTTTTCTGACTTGATCTATAGACAGCAGAGGGATAAAGGCTGTGTTGCAACGGTGTGCAGCAGCACTTCTGATCAGAACTATACATTGATTTAATGGACCTGAAGGTTTAATACCAGGGGAAAGTATTTTCTCCCTTTTAATTCCTTGATCTGTAAATTAATTGTTGGGTATTATCATGCACTGATAGAATAACCTAGGAAAAATATTTTGCAGCTGTTTAGGATTTCTGCCTTTTAACCCCACTGTGTTCTCTGTGATTTGCAGAGGAGAGAGAGGTTTCTGTGAGAAGGGTGTTAATTTGGTAGTGCTTGGGTGTCCTGACTGGATTGGAGTGAGAGGGGAGATAATTTGATCACTGCGGAAATTTTTGGCATAGACAGAACTTCTTGATGAACAAATGAGATTTTATTGCCAAACGAGCTTTAAGCTGTCAGTAAGCAACTCTCATGGATCTTGTGCAACAGAGGAACAAGTATGTAAATACATTGCTATGCTCCTCTTAATTATATCAAAATTAAAGCTTGCTTGCTTATTCTTCTTCATACAAAGCCAGATGAGTCTGAAGGAGGATGGCTTTTACTTGCCTGTGCAAATTAAGTTGTATGATGTTGTCAATCGTATCCCTTCTGGCTGTACTGCATTTCTTGGATCAAGCCTGCTAAAATATTATGTGTGCAGCAACCAGTTTCTTTGCAGTTAGAAAAGCAGATGCAAGTATGAGAATTAACAAAGCACTGTATGTACATACCATACGTATACAGTTTGAGCCTTTCTCCCTCCTTGGCCTCAAAATACACTTTGAGTAACAAATGCTTCCCCTGTGGGCAGGGTAAATCTTAGACTGGGACTTGGCAGGCTGGAGGGGAAAAAAAAAAAAACCCACGGCCACCAATCCCTTCCACCACACGTGAACAAAATTCTACCCAACAGCAACAAAATGTGTCCTAAATTTACTTTTTCCTAATAAGTGATTGTCCAGTTTGTTTATTATTAAGTTCAGAACACTGCAGTTCACAAATGAGCGTTGCTAAGCTTGTTCTCAGCATTGGCTGTTAGGGCTGCCTTTTTGTACGCGCAGGGCTTTCAAGTCGCATTCCAATGTCAGAGTTGCCTTCACTGTGTGGTTTGTTTGTTTATTTTTTTTAGTGGACTATATCGTGGAATATGACTACGATGCAGTGCATGATGATGAGTTAACGATCCGAGTTGGGGAAGTCATCAGGAACGTGAAAAAATTGGAAGAAGAGGGATGGTTAGAAGGGGAGCTAAATGGCAAACGGGGCATGTTCCCTGACAATTTTGTTAAGGTGAGTTTTTTGCGTTGACTTGATTTGATTGTGATTGTACAGCAGGGTAGTTGTTATTGAAATGGTTAGAATACACATTGTATTGGTAACAAGGTGATATTTTTAACTGGAAAACTTTTTAGACGATTACATTTTTTAATATGCTTTTGAAGGCTTTTTTTTTCCCCTGTTTTTGAATACATTCTGCTTTCTGTTCTTACTCGCTTCAGTGTTTCTTTTGGTCTGTGCCCTTGCACTATGTGTTCTGTCTCCGTCCTTCGCTGCGGTGCACTAATACTTGTCTGCAGCCATGGTGACCTGATTTAGTGAGATGAACTGGTCAAAAAACTAAAAACATGAGAGAAACTGGATCCTACCCCTACAGAAGTCATCAAGTCATGAGAGAGGACGTGGATCTGTTGGAGCAATGCCAGCGGAGGGCCATGAAGATGA
>VWPV01031792.1:0-62580 GCA_013389885.1 Geococcyx californianus | reverse complement strand
TGTGCTGGGGATTCCAGAACTGGGAACAGTACTCCAAGTGGAGTCTCAGCTATTCTGCAGCCAAGAACTGGGCAGTTGGGCTCCCAAATTACACCTCTCAGCCCCCAGGGAAAAGGGAGAGGAAAATGGGAGGAAGAAGGCTTGTGGATTTGAAACCAAAACTACAGCTTTAACAAAATGATGATAATAATAGTACTAATTAGTAAAATAATTAGACTATAATGAAATATGTACAAATATGTGAGATTGAACCCCCACCTCATCCCTTGATAACTCTGTGCCACCACAACTACTGTAGAGCAGACATGTCCACAGATAGGAGGGAGTTGAACTCAGGAACAGATCCAGGGTCAAGAGCAATCAGACAAACAAGGTCCTCAGTGGATGTCAGCCACCACAGAAGAGAGCAAGACCCTAATGATCTGTCAACTTTATATCCAGTGTGACATATACAGGATGGAATATTCTGTTCGTTAGTTTGGGGTCGCCTGTCTTGTCTGCCCCTCCCTGAAGGTGTGGCCTTTTTCGCTAGCTCAAGGATGGCCTTGGTTACCAGAGGAATAAGTATAAACATTGGTCTTTCTGCATATCAGTGTTCCACGTTATTGCTTCTGGAGAGAAACTATCTGAAACACATGAGTTGGCTTTCAGAAAATGCAGTTACTTTAGTCTAAGGCCAAGCCAGAATCAGGAGTCACTCCATATTAATTCAAATCATAACACCCACTAAGAGGTTAGTTAAAAAAATATATTGCTGCTCTCCACTCACCAGCAGTTATACACAGAATTTGCATTCTTCCAGCAGCACAAATACACAGCCCGGCTATGAACTAAAGATGTTCACTCATGCTCAGCAAAGCAAATTGCTGCAGCTACTTAAGATATTACCACTGCTCTGCTGTCTGCCTAATGGTTGCTGGAGGTTAAACCCTCACAGCAGAGCTGGCAAAAGGAATCTGAGCAGGGCAGGCCTCACCGGTATTGAGGAGGAGGGTCGGGAGCCCTTGAGTTCCCTGGGCTACTCATTGGCTGCCCAAGGAGGTGGTTTACTTGGGAGTGTTGGTTGATGAAGAGATTTAGGTTTGATGGTTGAGCTGTTCGGTGGATAAGGAATTGGTTGATGGTTGCATTCAGAGATTAGTGATCAATGATTCGATGTCCAGATGGACCCATAACAAGCAGTGTCCCTCAAGCTATGTAATATTTTCATTAATGAGATAGACAGAGGGGCTGAGTGTACCCTCAGCAAGTTTGCAGGTGACACCAAGCTGAGTGGGGCAGTTGTCACACCAGAAGGACAGGATGTCATCCAGAGGGACTTGGACAAGCTGGAGAAGTGGGCCTGTGTGAACCTCTTGAGGTTCAACAAGGCCAAGTGCAAGGTCCTACACCTGGGTTGGTGCAATCCACAGGTTCAATACAGGATGGGGAATGATGTGATTGAGAGCAGTCCTGCAGAGAAGTACTTGGGAATGCTGATTGATGAGAAGCTTGACATGAGCCATCCATGTGTACTTGTGGCCCAGAAGGCCATGTCCTCGGCTGCATCAAAAGAAGCATGGCCAGCAGGTCAAGGGAGATGATTCTTCCCCTTTGTTCTGCTCTTGTGAGACCCCACCTGGAGCATTGTGTCTAGTGCTGGAATCCCCAACATAAGAAGGATATGAAACTGTTGGAACAAGTCCAGAGGAGGAGGTCTGGGCATGGTTCCCTGAGAAGCAGGCCCAGTTCCACAGCTGGAAGAAGACAGCTGTTACAGTTTCAAAATCTTTCAGGGAATTTTTCTCTCCCTTGCCAACACAGAGGGATTTGGGAGCCAGGATGGGTGGCAGGGGGGTTGTTGATTGCTTTGAGTTCCAGTTTGATGGCT
This sequence comes from Geococcyx californianus, assembly GCA_013389885.1. Taxonomy (NCBI): domain Eukaryota; kingdom Metazoa; phylum Chordata; class Aves; order Cuculiformes; family Neomorphidae; genus Geococcyx; species Geococcyx californianus. Next base: position 60,710 of record VWPV01031792.1, on the reverse strand, counting down.
GGGTGGAGGGGAGGGGGAAAGGGAGTGAGAGGTTTCGTCTGGTTGGCACCACTTCTGATTGATGGCTGCTGTGAGTGGGAGGCATCGTTTTCACTGGGCTGGTGGAAGCATTTTGGAGGGAACTCCCTTGACTCAGCCCCAACTCCACTCATATTGTGTTGTCCTTCAGAGAGAGAGCGGTCACCACTACCTGGATTTACTGCAGACTCCCTGGGGGCCAATGTCACCTGCAGAGGAGTTGCTACCCTACCCCCCTCCTGCAGAGGAGTTGCTACCCTACGCCCCCAAAGCTTTCAGACGAAAGGACTAGGAGAGGGACCCGACACCTCCCGGAGTGCAAAATCATGTCCTGCTGTCCGTAAATATAACTGCACCGACAGAAGCAAGGATAGAATGTAATTAGTTTAAAGGCTTTGATTACCGTGTTGTTGTATTCTGTTCTGGTTTTGGTTATATATCTCTATATATTTGTAATTAAGAACTACTATCCTTCTCTATACATTTTTTCCAATTAAAATCTCTTAATTTCAAAGGTCATGGTGGTTTCAGATGTGCATCTTAGTTTTCCTTTAAACTGAGATAACAACCCATCTCCTGCTGACCACCGTTACAATGTGGGGATGAGTCCACTCCATCAGTTGGCTCGCATCCCGCCCCAAAATCCAGCCATACCTTTGCCTCTTGCGTGGCAAAATAGCCTGCAGAGGCTTGAGATACTGCTCCTTCAGTCAACTAATGGTCTCAAGTTGTGCCAGGGAATGTTTAGATTGGATATTAGGAAAAATTCCTTTACTGAAAGAGTGGTGAAGCATTGGAACAGGCTGCCCAGGAAAGTAGTGGAGTCACCTTTCATGGAGGTGTTAAAGAATACATGTATTCGTGGCACTTGAGGACACAGTTTAGTAGGCATGGTGGTGTTGGACTGATGGTTGTACTTAATGATCTTAGAGGTCTTTTCCAACTGTAATGATTCTGTGATTCTAACTAGCAGAGCAGGAGACTCGGCTTGGCAGCAAGGTCCCACCAACTGACTCTTCAGTTTGTTTTGAGTTGACCTGTAATTTTTTATTTCCAAGCTCTTCCTCTGATCCCCTCTCCAGAGGCTGGGTTAGACCAAACTCTTAGTGCAAGGTTTTTGTACGTGGAAAAAATTATTTAGTTGTGCTTCATTTCTGACTCTAACTTCTAAAAAAGTGGAAGTTTCTATTCAGAAGCATGTCAAAAGTACATATTACAAATTTGCTACAAAAATGGGAGTGTTTAAGCGCAGTTTGAAAAGAGGGCAAGTCAATTCAAACCACTTCTTTATTTCTAAATACACTTTTAATTTAATAACACTTTTATCTTCTATTTCTAGCACTCCTGTTTCAAAACTTTGGTGGCTACCTATGTGTTTTGATGCTGTGGCATCAGTTTCTGCAACTGGTCTTTTTACCCATTTTCTCTAATCCTCATCAAGCCCCCTGGAAGTGTTACGAGTTTGCTGTCAGCTGTTGGGTAAGTGCTAACACCAGGGTGAATCGCAGTGTGTCTGCATCCAGCGCTCCATCCTGCCTGAAATGACTGGAGTTGGACTGGCTCAATAACAAACACTTAGGACAAATATTGATCCCCACTGAAGTCGAACACTCATCAGCCTTTGTTTTCTGAATTGACTCTTCTGTTGATTCTTTTTTTTTTTTTTTTTGCACTTTAATCAGTATTTAGTTCAGAAAGTGAACATTCTTATTAAAGCACCTAATGCAGATAGTAGTTTCTATCTAGTCAGGATAGCATGAGTGAGATCTCTCAGAGAACAAATCTGAGCTGACAGAACATTTCAAACAACTGTTTGAATTCTCTCATAAATGAAAATACTTCTGCAAGTTAAGACAAATCTCCGATAAGGCTTTATGGCTTGCTTATCTCTCATCTCTCAAAATAGCTTAGCCTTTTTTGCTTCAGGCTGGTTTGCAAGGAAAGGTTGATTTTCTCCACCTTTGTGAGAATGCAACAGCCTCTGAGAAGGCAAACATCTCCCCCTGTCCCTCCCATGAAGGCTGCAAGAGGTTATGACAAGTAAGAGTATTTCCCAACATTCTTCATTGCTTGAGGAAGTGAAGGGGAAGAGCTTTTCCCCCGCTTTGCAATGGGAGCACGTACCGTCTCCGTGGTTACAAATCAATAAATGGCATTAAGCCTAGTATTTCAAAAGCTGTCAGAGGCATTTCGAAGGCACAGCATGCACTCTCTTACATGATCTCCTTCGGGTGGTAATTCGAGTCTTGTGCACATGCACAACATGGTATAACTAGGGATATGGTGTTGCAGTGCAGTTATTTTTCAGCTGGAACAGCCAGGTGAGCAGGCACGCTCCAAACCTCCGAGATCACTGGCACAAAGCGGTGTCTGGGGGTTGGGGTGAAGGCATGAGCAGGACCATGCTTCTCACTGGCAGTGGCTATCAGACGAAGCCCCTTGACAAAGCAGCAATGAATAGCACTCTTATTAAATCCACAGTGCATGGATTCTGTGGTTTTGCCTGCGCCTCGCAGCTGAGTGATAAACACAGCGCAGTTTTTAATGCAGTTGTCCTTACTACATTGTCACAACTGTTACTATCTCATTTCATACAGTTTAAACGACTCACCTTGGTTAATGGGGAGGGTTAATGACTTGTAGTGATCCAGATTTCATCTTCCTCTGGAAGTCATCTGGCTTTAGCAACACGATGGCCATTAATTAGTGCTATGCCTCATGATCAGTGCTAGCTCACAGTATGCACTAACAAGCTGTGTACATCACAGACAATTTTGAATCTATTTTTTAAAAAAAGTTCAGCACCTTGTTGAGCCCCAGAAGTTTTCCTTTAGATTGAACCCAGTTGCCAAAACACAGCAGTTGAAAGAACCAAAGGATCTCCTTCACAGAATGCAGTGATTTCACGCTGAGGCTGTGCACAGCTTTCATTTCAGGAGAGCTCAGAAAGTAGATTCTGTGAGTCGCTCTCTTCCTTTCCAGCTGAGCATTAACCCTGGAGCAGAGTCAGGATATTTTCAGGTCAGGTTTCTGCTATTGAGTCTCCTGGCACAGTTGTGTCAGCCAGAGCTGTGATAAGGTCTTTTGAAGGCAGAGCTGTGCCAGCAAAAGCACCTTGTGCAGATACAGGTGTAAGCACAGAAAACGGAGCTTTTGTCCATGTAGCTTATTTTGCTCAAGGAAGCTGGAATTTGCTCTCTCAGCAAAAGCACACTTGTACTGTTAGAATCTACATCTACCTTGGCAATGTCTCGTCTTCTGACCAACTCTTGTAGCTCTGCTGTCAAATCTGACCTTGCTTGCAGCTACCTGAAATATCCTGACTGTTAAGTACTCAGCAGAACTAATTGTTTCAGCCAACACCTTGACCTTTGTTATGACACTATGTTCGGTCCTAGGACAAAGAACTGCACAAACAGTTCCTAGCTGTCAAATTAATAATTTAACCTTCTTCCTCATATTTAAATTCCCCTCCAATTCCTGCCTAAAAAGGAGAGGAGATATTCAGTGCCAAAAGGATCGATTTAATTCACAGTAGACCAAGCACAAAATACTCCCAGACTGTGCCCCCCAGAATGGTCAAATTTCTGACCTCAGCTATTCCATCCCTCAGTCTTCCTGCAGCCAGGCTTTGGAAGACACTGTAAGAAAAGCCCTGCACAGTGACCCTACCACTGAACTGACAGAAGGGATGCTGCCTTGCTTCTGCTGTGCCGGCCAGACAGATCTGCTCGTGGATGGAGCGCTTCACGTGAGCGATCTCTCTCCAGAGATGCTGTTTTAAACCCCACAGAAGGAAGAAGGACTTTTAAGAAATGACTACTCTGCTCCTGTGTGTGGGATTGTTTCAGGTGCCACTAGTCCTCTGAAGTGGGGTTACCTGCAGGCCCGAGAGCCTCCAGCTGTAGCATGTGGTGTGGCTGCAGCAGGAGGAGGCAAAGCACATCATCTTTCCATTTGAGATTCTGCAATCTAAGGGTTAGCAGTGAAATCCCGAAGGCTAGGTAAGACTGAGTCTCCTACAAGGAGACTTCCCAGTCGTGTCATCTATGCTGCCTTTGGTGAGGTGCATGGTGTGGCATCACCAGCCTATGGAGATGCCCTCTCTTCTGTATTTTATCTAGAACGTTGTGCAATCAGGCCCTGAAAACCAAGGAACAGCAAGCCAAGTTCTTTCTCAAGTGGGCAAGAAAGCTTCCGATAAAACTTCACATACCCATGAGGGTGAAAAAGTTAATTAGCTGCAGGAACTTCTCCAGCCTGAACATGGAGATGAACCTTAGCAACGTGTCAGTGTGTATCTGGAAATCACAAAAGATAGTACTACTAAGGAGAAGATGCTGAATATTTTATGTAAAATATGAGCGTGAGAAAACCTGGTGTGAGCAGGAATCACAACAGGCTCAGCTGAAGGAATCTGTACAGGTTCTGTGGCAACAGTGTAGCTGTTGAAAAGACTGGGAGTTCCAGATGTGCTTTGTCTTCCCATTATTTTGAATGATTGCTTTATTTAAAAGCAAGAAATAAGAGATTGTAGTTTGGAAGTTTTACATTCTTAAATTTCTGCAGGTCTAGGAACATTATTTTTCTCTCCCTGAAGGTCTCCCCGTCACTAATTTAGACGTTAAGTGTCGCTTCACTGCACTGAAATACTCATTGGGTTCATGCATGTGCGATTTTCACAGCATTCTCTCAATTTCTGTATCAGCAGATAATTCTTACGCTTACACTCAGAAGACGTTTTCTGGTAAAGATAACTGCTTGATGAAGAGTTACAGAGAAGCCTTTGGGGTAGTTGAAGCGTTTATCTTCAGACACAGGAAAAAATGTTCAGAAATTTTGTGGTGTAACAGTCAGAAACCGGCATACAGGTAGCAGCATTACTTTTTACTGATAGACCTCACTGTGGAATGTACCAAATCAGCACATCTTCACTGAAATCACACACAGGCTGCCCAGTGATCAGCCAGCAAGGCAAATACCCAAGTTTATTAAGTACTGTGAACTGCTATCAGAGGAAAGCAGGCAGGGTGGATGCTGCAGGACATAAAAAAGAGTGAGCATCTCTATGGATGCCTACTGAAAACCCTACTAGAAACTCAGTTTGTAGCATCTGCCTCATGTGAAAGAGGCTTTTCTTCCAGAAACAGCTAAAATCATTCCTTGTTCAACTCAGACTGTTAATGATGCCTGACCTCACTGCTACCCTTCCTCTGTGTCTGGCTGGTGATGACACCCTACGCTTAAGCTTCTGTGCCCCAACTACTAGGAAAACTCTCACTATTTATTCCCTACAAATTCGGAAGTCGCATCCCTCTGGTTTGCCTGGCACTGTTTACATGCACACATGGCATTATCACCCTCTGGTTCCTTTCATAATTACTTTCACATTCCCATTCGCTGAGGAAATGCATGGTTTATTTCCTTTTTTTTCTCAGTTCTCAGGTACAAACCTAAGCACATTTCATGGTTCAATTTGTTCTCAGCATCACCTTCTAGATCCCACCATAAGGAAGAACCGCCGGTTCTACCGAATGCAGTCTTTTCACAGTTCTACTAAAATCAGGCTCAGAGGCACACCCCAAAGTCCTTCAGCAGGGCTCTTCAACAAGCAAAGCACTAGTGCAGCAATAAAGCATCTACCTTAAGAGACTCTCAAATACCACATCCTACTGCACAGCAGTAATTCTCTCTGCAGCACCAATGAAGAAAACAAGGGATGAAGAGGGGAAGGATGTATTACCGTTTGCTGCGTAACACCATACAGAGTCTCCTGAAGAGACCTCTGAGCAAGGGGGTGCAGTTGCATAGTACAGAGTAGCTAAGTAGCATTTGCACCGTCCACTCCGTCTGCGCGCAGCTGGCAAAAGCAACCACGGTGCAGTGCCAGCCCCACTTCCAGGGCCGCAGATATCTCTGCTTGACACGCCGTAGACACAACTGTAGTGACTTGCTCCACGTCACACAATGAGTCAGTGTCCAAGCTAGCTCAGTCAGCTGGCCTCTAGACTCAGGCTTCAGCCGGCGTTCAGGAGAGGAAAACAGCATTGATTCAGACATTCCCTAAGTGTTCGGGCTGTGGGGGAAGGCGACAGTATCCTGCCTAGATGAGAGCCGGAACTGCGCTCGCTTCCCATTTCCAAGGGCCTGAGATAGGTGCAGCTCATTTGTTCCTGGACCACTTCTCTGGAAAATGCCTTTTGCTGGTGACTCACTGAGATGGGAAACAACGCCAGAGTGCCAGGCTGAGCCGCCCCGGGTGTACACAGGGTAGGAAGGGATGCTCTCAGGTGGCAAGCACCAAGCAAGGTAATCATTTGAAAGTACTAAAATCTTCTGCTGTGGAGAAACAAGAGGCGCTAAGCGAAATCTTAGAGGCTGACTAGACAGTGACCAAGCTGTCTTAGCTTATCAGTCAATGTGATGTTTATCGTACTCTAAGCAAAGTGACAGTCAACCATCAAACAGGGATCATTTTATTCTGTAAGAAAGAAGAGAGAAACACGGAACAAACAGCTTGGGGGGAGCATAAGGGGATGGGCATCATCAATTTAGCTACTATCGGTTTTAATCCCTGTCTCTCTAAAGAATTTACACCTTAGGAATGAGATGAACAAAATTTTCACTCATGGAAGATACCTATTTTTTAGGTTAGAAAAACCATAAAATGATCTTTATTCTCCACATCCCCTGTTAGCCCTGTCTTTTTGTGTTAAGGATAAGTAGAAGAAGAGACAAAGGGATTTTATTTAAGCAGGGAGTAAGTCTTATCTGGGTTAGTATGGCTGACATGAGCAGTTTATAAATGGAACTTCACTAAACCTATAGAACTAAGAATTTTTACTTTGTTTATCTAAAACAAACTATTTGATGATGATTAATGAGAGAATCAATGGGAAAAAATCCACACTTTGGCGTTCTTATCAAAAGGTGTGCAGGAAAAAATGAATTTCAAGTATAAGAAATTTCAGGAGAAATATTTGCATCTTCCCATTACAAAAGTATCTGAGTATCTTTCTGAAGTTATTACACAAACAACTAAAATCTAGATGTCAAAATGCTTTTTCAGATTGCATTTATTCAACAGTGTCTTTAGTAAGGTTGCTTAAATGTTTTAACTTCCATCCCAGGCAAAGTGCTGATTTTGACATTTTGAGAGAAACATTTGCGATGAAGAGATGAATATTTAGGTTTTTCACAAAATGAAATAACACAAGAAGAGCAGCCAAGCAAATTAATTTGAAAATCAGAATATAAACACTGAGCTATTTCATGGAATGCACAAATGGGTTTGTCCACCATTTAGCCTGGTCAAAGCAGTGCTTACCAAGTAAGGAGGTGGAGGCTGGGTTGGATGTGCAATGCAGTGGCAAAGAGTACAGAAGTACTGCCTTTTGAACTGTATCTTCTGCACTGATTTTAGGCATCCTGCTGCCACTGCAGCTCCTTCACAGGGCCAAGACGGACAGGCTGGATGCAACACCGCTTACAGAGTGAGCGGGCTTGGGCATGATGAATAGCTAAACACGTGCAAAAGAAAAAACCAAGCACAGAAAACAGGTGAGCATAACAAAACATCGTAAGGCTGGATAAGCCAATATGTGTCTCAGACTAGATTAATTATACTCCAAGTCTAATCTTGCTGAAGATGGAAGGCACACCTCCTCTGGCAGCTTGGCTTCATGAAAACACCTGTGGCTGTCACGGCTGGTTGGCTAAACGCCGTTGTGCAAAATGGTTTTACTATTCCTATCAGCTCATTAATGCACAATTTGCTAATGCGCAGGCATGAAGGCTGGGATCCTGCGTCAGCGGTCCTGTTGTGGTGGCTTTGTCTGTGTGCCAAAAATGTCTGAGAACATCTTTAAAGAGACAGCCCTCTGCTAGTTCTGATAACAGAGTGCTGTGCATTGCACGTTTCCTCAAGACCTCCAAGAGCTGAAGATCTGTTTCAGTGAGAACAGCCATCTCAATCTTCTGTAAAGACATCTTTGGTTCCAAAAAATATTATTTTACCTTAAAAAGGTTCATAAAGAAAGTTTCAAATTTAAGTGATCAAAGTTACTGTAATTTCTTTTTAACATCTGTAGATATTTCTCCTGGTGCTGGGTTCACTGAAGAAGTCTTTAAGCTTTTCCAAACAACTTAGTCTCCAGTTCTCCTTACTCAGATGGCTCCTTGTATAACTGCACACAGCACTGGTATATTTGTACATAAACCACCTTAAAATTCAAACAAAAATGTCAGGAAGTTCAGATACGAGACCTTTAATTCACACACCAAACAAGTGCAAAGAACATTTAAAACAAGTATCAATCTATCTTAGGCATCCAAGGAATGATGTTTTCATGTTTAAGATAAAACAGGAGTCAGAAGTAACCATTATCTTTTGGCAAGTGTTCTGCAAACATAAATGGCCCCCTTAATTGTTGGAAATTATTTTAGACTGCATGATATTTAGAAATCTTGTTTTCTTTTAAAGTATATGTGTATAATTTTACATGTGCATAAGTAAACATTTAAACTGGATTCAATAATAATTCAATAGCCTACATAAGATGTAAGCCTATTTAAAATAAAGCATAAAATTCTTACACTGAATATTGAAACATAAGTTTAACATGTATTTTTTAAATGAATGAAATTAAATTCAAGGTGAAAATCATAAACGTTTGCTGCTAAAGTTTTAAAGAACATAAAATCACTGAACTGATGGAATTACCATCTGAACATCTGGAACAAGAATTGGCTGAGCTGAACCAGCTTTTGATAAAAGTGATTTTTCTACATGTGCAGAAAGAATACTGGAGCTGAACAAGTTGAATAATTGGAAACAGAAATAGCAATAAGTTCAAAGCCAAGAAACTATCTGGGAACTAAAACACCCAAAAGCTTGTGTTCCTCACTGAGCTGTGATTAAAAGTGAGGAATTAGAGCAGCACCTCTTTTCTTGCTTACATTTTGGGGGATGCTGTGATCAGCAGGAAGCACTTCAATTCACCAGCTGCAAATAGTCCTTCTAAATCAGTTATCACAGTATCGTAAGGTTGGAATAGACCATCGAGTCCAACCTATGACCCAAACCTACACCTACTCCTACTTGTCAGCTACGCCATGGCACTAAGAGCCTCATCCAAATCTCTCTGAACACCTCCAGGGATGGTGACTCAACCACCTCCCTAGGCAGAGCATTCCAGTGAACAATTACCCTCTCAGTGAAGAACTTCTTCCTAATGTCAAGCCTAAACCTCCCCTGGTGAAGCTTGAGACCATGTCCTCTCGTTCTCTCACCGGTCACCTGAGAGAAGAGACCAACCCCTGCCTCACTACAGCCTCCCTTCAGGCAGTTGTAGAGGGCAATAAGGTCTCCCCTGAGCCTCCTCTTCTCCAGGCTAAACAACCCCAGCTCCCTCAGTCGCTCCTCACAGGGCTTGTGCTCCAGCCCCTTCACCATCCTCGTCGCTCTCCTCTGGACACCCTCTAACATCTCAACATCCTTATATTTTAATGAAAAATATATGATGATGAGCTTTGTGCTGTTTCTTCCATGGTTGCGATTGTCTGCCTGGTTAGTTAAGAATACTGAAAAAGAGAGTGGTTTTGAGTGGCCTGTGTGCACTGAGAACCAAGCCATGACCTGAGCCAGAGGCAGAGTGTGCAGGGAGCCCACCCAGGCTGCTTGGAAGGAGTGAACTTCCATCCCTGCCATGGCAATTCTCTGTTTTCTCATTCCTGCGTGGTGGGTACATAATTCCTTTTGCTTCCTTCAGCCTAGGCTTAGCTTGATTAGTCAGGCACTGGTGTGGACAGGCTGGCTTTAGGATGGCTTCTCTCTGCTTTCCTCCTACAGCTCATGCTTATTTTTTAGATCCATATGTGTATAAGTAATAGCACCTCTGTTAGGGGAGAATGATATACAGCAAACAAACGTGTGATACGTATGCCCTTATAAGATGTTTCTGAGCGACGCGCTGCATTCACAGCAAGGTATTTTCCGTGGCAGCAGGCAACCGCTCAGAGAGACAGGGAAGAGGGCAGCACGTTTAGTCACATCCCTAAAAGCCAGGGTGGCAGAGAGTAAATTACTGAAACATTCCATCAGCAATGCGTGGTGGTGGCTCAGAACCACTAGCACTTCACTCAGGACCTGCCACATCATCTCCCTGCCCAGCAGGTCTCAAGGGGCTTACTGACCCGAGGTTCTCCTCTCCTTCTACCACGCCCCAGTGAGGCTGCATCTGGAGTCCCGTGTCCAGTTCTGAGCTCCCCAGCTCAAAAAGACAAGGAACTGTTGGAAAGAATCCAACAGAGGGCCACGAAGGTGATTAGGGGACTGGAGCATCTCTCTTATGAGAAGAGGCTGAAAAATATGGGTCTTTAACTTGGAGAAGACTGGGAGGTGATCTTATCAATACTTTTAGATATCTAAAGGGCAGCTGCCGGCAGGATGCAGCTGGACTCTTTCCAGTTGCCCAGTGACAGGACAAGGGGCAATGGAAACAAACTGGAACATGGGAAGTTCCACCTGAACACAAGGAAAAATATCTTTACTGTGAGGGTGATGGAGCACTGGCACAGGTTTACCAGGTAGGTTGTGGAGTCTCTTTCTCTGGAGGTATTCAAAACCCACCTGAACACATTTCTGTGCAACCTGCTGTAGGTGAACCTGTTTTAAAAGAGGGTTGGACAAGGTGATCTCCAAACATTCCTTCGAACCCCAACTATTCCATGACTCTGATTCTGTGACTGCCACCAAATAAACAAAGCAAAGCAAACCTTTCCACTCAAGTGAGCTGAATAATTAATTTAAAGAGTAGCTCAGACCTGTCTCGGCCCCCAGTAGGGGTCCATGGGCCAGGCAGCAGGGATGAGGGTAAGTGGTGCCAAAGCGGGGCCCTAGGTTGTGAAGCCTGGAAGAAGCCACTGGAGTTGATGAGGTCTGCTGGTGTACCTGGAGCATGGCCTTTTTTCTTTAGCTTCAGCCTGGCACACCTGCTGTTCCTGCATGAGACCATCAGGGACCTGCTCGATCTGGGCTGGCTGGGCACACGCTGCAGATGGCCACCCTGCTCTCCGATTCCACATCTCCCGGGCGCTGTGGTAGCACTGACAGGCTGACAAAAGCAGCTGCTAGCTTTGAACAGGGTTGAGTGAGGTCTTGGTGGGCAGTTGTTGTGGGGCCCATGGTTTGCCCAAGCTCTTAAGAGGGTGGAGGTTGTATCACCTGGGCCACAATGCCTTTTTCCACAGGAGCAATCTTGCTGCTGCCTTATTAGTAAGGCCAAGCAGAAGCAAAGCTTTTGTCAAGGCTAGAAATCAGCAGCAGAACACAGCAGCTCTGTCCTCCAGTCCTCTAGCCCAGCACTACTTTTCCCCTTCATCCCATGTCTCTGAAGGACATCGTTTGGTGTTTCATCATGAACTCCTGTTAACACACTCATTACAAGAAAGTTACTGCAAAATATTTCAAATCTTGATGGAGCCCCTTATCCCCACCATGAGCACGGGAGATGCTGGAGAGCATCCCAGTAGCGCAGGAGGACAAACTGTGCTGCATTTTTTTTATAAAATATGATGGAAAGAAAGACTTAAAAATCACAGATTTTTCATGTCCTCTGTTGTCATTCAGCCCACAGGATCCCTATCAGCTACAGTAATCAATTTGGGCTGTCAGCTACCAAAGCTGCATCATGTATGTGGTGGTATTTTTAAATTAAACATGTCTTATTTTATGTATAGAAGGATGTTAAGGCAAGCTGCACTCCTTTTCATAAAAATTATGCAGCTGATTACTCCTGCAGTAACTGGAAGACACACATCAAAGGAGAACTGGGAGACTGACATGGGCCCCCAGTGACTACAACCAAAATTAGTTTCACGCAGTTTCAAAAGATTTGTCTCATCCAACCTGAATGCCATGGCATTTCCAATAAAGGGGTGTCAGAAGCGAGTTCTCGCTCTGCTTAGAGCTCATGCCCCCTCCCCTGCCTTGGGTCTCAAGATGGATTTAACTTGGAATTTGCTTTTGGAGGGGGAAGCAGCTAGCCTGAGCATTGTGCAGGCCTGCCAATAGCTTTTGGAGTTTCACAGGGGGGAGTAATCTCTGTAAATAATGCTTTAACTTCCTGCATCAATGAAGCATTATGGTGAAAATGGCCAGCCCATTGCTACGGGGAGCCTGAGGACGAGAGGAGATAGCCTGGGAAACGTTCTCTCATGCAGCCCTCTGTCCCTCACCATGCCTGGGTTGGAGAGCAGCAGCTCCTCCAGAAGGGCAGGATAAGAAGGAGGATTGAGGAGGCAAGGACGGTGTCATTTGGAACACAAACCAGAAATGAATCCTCACCAAGAAGAGATACCAAGAGACACAATAGCAATCTCCAGCTATCTTACCTTGTCTTTCTCCTCCATCCCTTACTCTAACCTGTGGCAGACACGTGCCTTATGTCTGAAACTACCTGAGCAGCTTCTGTAGGTGAGAACCTCTAATACAACCACAGGACACCACGGAGCTGTGCCTCCATCTGTGTGAGTTTTATACCCTGATGGTGCAGGAGGAGCCAGTTCACCTCTTTGACAGCTGAAATTTGCATCTGCGCTGTATTCAGTGAGGGTTGGTATCATTTATTTGTTGGTGCCCTGCAGCAGATCTGCCTGTCTGCTTGAATGCTCCCGCTTCATGAAAAGAAAAACCCTCTGGCTTTTTAGACAAGCTCTGTAGCTTACAGGAGGGGGAAATGTCAAAACAGCATGGAATGATATTTAAAGCAAAGTATTACCCGCCAGAGCAGGCAGATCTGGAGGGGATGTTTCTGAACCTAAGTTAGCACAAACTTTGTTTGGAATAACTTCTGCTGCTGCACATGCACTGATGTGCTCACGGGGACTTACCTGGCTGTGTGGCTGCCCTTATCTGTCAGTTAAATAAAACATTCCCCATGGTGACATCTGAGGCCAGATGCTGAGAAAGACCGTGCCATTGCCACAACTCTGGGTGCCTGTTCAAGCTGGGGAGCAGGTGTGGTAGGGATCCAGGAAGGATCCCTACCTTGAGTCATTGGGATTCCTTGCACATTCCCAGCCCCTGCTACGCACACAAGGTGGTGAAATCTGCTCCCATCTGCTTTCTAGTAATCGGGACCTACACTTTGCAGGATTTGCTTTTTTTCTGGCCTACTCAGAGTGCAGACTCTGTGATGGGAATGTTCTGGGTGACTCTTTCAGCGACAGCTCTGCTCAGCTCAGTAACCAGCAGTAAAGAAGGCACTGTGAGTCCTCAGTTTGGGAACCTCTTTTAACTAAAGGCGGATTTTTTTAACAGAATCTCTTACTCCTAGATATATCTCAAAGTAGCTGACTTGGCAGTAACACCTGATGATGAGGAATGGATCATCAAGATTAGCGGCAAAATAGAGGTTAGCCACATCTGATGGAGAAGTGTGTAGATTCAGGTACTTCTGCCTGTAGCCTTCTCTTAAAACTTTAAAACCTCTCTCCATCTTAGGGAATGACATCTGTTTACACTCTGCACACTACAGGGAACATGTTAAAATCACCTAAGTACAAACCCAGCAATCCCCCAGGTGTATCTGCAATTCCCAAGGAGCAGATTTTGGCCACACGACTCTTTTCAGCGAGGCACTAAAGTCTCTGTAGTCCACATTAACCTGTGGGGACAGCAAATCTACAGCTGCAATTGACACTGTGCTGCGATGCAGAATTACATCATCTGTGTATCACTACATTGGGTTGAATATTCAGCTATAAAGAAGACAGCTGGGTGGGCTATTGTGCAACAGGAAATACTACAGATAGCAGCACAGCTCTGGATTCACTTTTCACACAAAGCTCATCTTCACATGCCATTTTCTCCAAAACCTCAAAAAGTGAAGTCACAGTAAGAACTCTAGACTTGCTGTCAATCTGGTGAGATTTAAATATAAACAGCAATTGCCGTAACAGAAGCGTAGGGCTAATGTGCGCACAAGTTCTTATTTTCTTCAGACAACCACAGATCAGCTCCATATGCTGGTTTTCTAGTTAACAGCTGTGTCCCAGCTATTGATTAAATTTTAATTAATCAAGCTGAAAAACAGTGTCACTGCTTGCAAGTGCAGCCTCTCACACGCAACTCAAGTTGGGTTCATCATGCTTGTTCTGCTTTTCAACAGCTACCAACAAAACCATTACTTTAAGGCTGCAGTGTTCCTCAACAGGCAAGGACAGCAAATAACAGGACACAACAGACTTCTCAAGGCCTTAATGTCTGGCCTCCAGCATTCTCCAATAACCCTATTCTTGGTTTTAACCCAATAGTATACCATTTCATTAACAAACTGGCAAGAACTTTCCATCCCATCTCTGAGCTATGCTGATTTCTTATACTGGTATGGCATTAGCTATCTACTCTATACATCATTCAGAAATACAGCCTTACCTTGACAATAATCACCTTTGATAATCATTAACTCTATTTACTGCTTTCTCATGAAAACTAGCAGAGTATCACTCATGCGTTGTGTCCTTCTGCCTTGTGTACTTTATGATTGTTCTTACCAAAACAGTAAAGCAATTATTCTCAAAAAAAGGCCTTTGAAGTGTGGAGTACTTTGAGCCTTGTTTTCACAGGTGGGAAACAGAGACAGGGGCATTCAGTGAAGTCCAAAGGTCACACAGGTTGCCTGTAGCAAAGCAGCAAAACTAGACACAGATACCCCAAACACCAGACAAGTTGTTTAAAATGCATGATTGCTGAACTCTGTACCTTTGCATATGTGATGTAAGGTAAAATAAAAACAGCTATGGAAGCTCCTTCCTATTTTCCTTCTCTTTCATGGATTTAGAAAAATTTCTACATCTATAAGCATGCAGTCTTTAGTGTGTCTAAAGAGCCTGCCTTGGCTCCTTGTGGTGCTGAGAAAAAACTCTCAGTAGCTGTTGTGACAGCAAATGAAGTATTTTTTTCAGGCATTGATGTTAATGGACTGGAGTCTGTCCATCTGCTCAGCCATTGCCAAGAAGCAAAGCTACTGCAGTCAGGATGGTTCACTTTACCCAAAAGCCCTGGACTTCAGGAGCAATATTGCTTCACACAGATGATGGGCTCAACCAATGAAAAAGGGCTCATGCCAATGAAAAAAGAAGTAGGTTTTTGATTTTGACTGTAGATCCTGCCTGGTTTTGAAATGAAGATCTGAGGAATCATGGACCTAACAGTTTTCCTGGTTTGTTTTGTCTCAGCTCATCATTTTCTGTTTCCTGCCTGCTGTCATAAGCCCCCATTGTGGGGAATCACCTGGAGGCTCTCAGAAATGGGAATTACAAACATCTCTCACCTGCACAGCACCTTTTTACTAAAAGCTGCAAACCTACTAAATTCACGAGGGTCAAACCCTGTGAGTAGGGCCACCCCACTATCTGAGACATAAGCGTTTATGTACTACAAAAGAAATACGTTCATCATCGCTGCCACGTTATAACCTGGGTTTGCAAACTTGGAAACCAAAGGTGAATTTGGTGCGTCCTCTTAGGCTGAGGAAACATGTCTGCATCCAAGTTGAAGAGCATGGACAGATAGCACAGCTCAAACACCCTGTGGACTAGGATTTTTTTGCAAAGCCTTGGGACAAAAGCATTTGATGTCTACAAACAAGTTTCTACTTCTGTAAAAAGACTAACACTGGGTTCAGGTGGTGATGTTTGCAGTCGCACAGTATTGAAATGTGCACCAATCTTTATCTACAAATACCTACGCTAAGTTTTTATTCTACTTAGTGACAC
Source organism: Geococcyx californianus (assembly GCA_013389885.1). NCBI lineage: Eukaryota > Metazoa > Chordata > Aves > Cuculiformes > Neomorphidae > Geococcyx > Geococcyx californianus. Next base: position 44,912 of record VWPV01031792.1, on the reverse strand, counting down.
TCCTTGGTGCAGAGAAATTTCATTGGCAACATATTTTATTAGCATTAGTTTAAAAAAAATCCCTTTTACAAAACTACAGGTAAAAAATCCACAGGATTAAATGTTGGTTGAGCTTCAAACAGCAGTAACACCTGTGCTACCCTAGCAAGGTTTCAAATTCAATGATCCAATTCCTCTTCTCAGCATTGAACCCATTTAAGTGATGTAATTCTGCCACAGTACTGATGGAAGACCCTGGGAAAACCCAGATAATGAGATTTTGTAGATTAAGTTAGTCTTACTTAGTCTTCTTCATTAAGAAGACTAAGTAAAAATCTATTTGGATCCTCCTTATTTCAGAAGGCAGACGAGGCGAGACACAGCTCTGAGTTACCTCTGTTACACCAGTAAGACTGGGGGTAGTGCGTAACACTCAAACATGAAAGTGTCGGTCTCGTTGAATGTGTCTCTATGTTAATTTGCACTTGTCTTTACAACAAGACTTATCATATATGGGAAAACATAGGGATATGCAAGTGATGGAAGAGCAGATATTTTTGAAGAAGCATGAGAGGGTTAGGTCTTCACTTCTCATGCAGTGCAGTCAGGGACGGCACCTCCCTCCATTGCACCGTTTGAAAATACAAGCAAAGAGAGAGTACTAAACTCCTTTTCCACAGAAAGCCCTAAGGAGAAAAACAGATGTAGTGAGGCCAGCTGGGTGACTCAATTCCCAACCAATAGTCTTTGTTTTTCTTACAGTTCAGGTGGTAAGTAAAGATCTCANCAGCGATGGGACGAGAGGAAATGGCCTCAAGTTGCACCAGGGGAGGTTTAGACTGGAAATTAGTAAAAATTCCTTCACCAGAACAGTTGTTAGGCACCTGCACAGCTGCCCAGGGAGGTGGTTGAGTCCCCATCCCTGGAGGCGTTCAAGGCAGGTAGATGAAGCGCTTAGAGATCTGGTTTAGTAGTGGACAGCTACGGCTGGACTCTGATCTCAAAGGTCTTTTCCAACCAAGCAATTTATGATTCTATTCAGAAAAAAACCCCAACTTCAGCCTTGAATGATCAGTTTTCATCTTGAGGTAGATTACAAGTAATGTGGTCACTTCCAGAAAGACTCATTCATTCTTGAGAACACAAGTGTGCTCCCTTCCTCAGTCTCTTTCTGGATCCATGAGTCTTTCCCTTTTTCCTGTACAGCAGCACAAGTTTCTACAGTCAGGACTGGGAAATGATTTCAATTTAGTTTATAAGCTTTAGGAAAGCGAGTTAATTGCTAAAAATACACAGCAATCATAAGAATAGTGATGGCTTTGAGAACCAACAGGCAAAGTTAAAAATCTGGAAGTGGTACCCTGAGCTTAGAAAAGGGAAGTCACATCTGCTTAGTAAAGTTTGCAGCTATTTCTGTATGACTTTGCTTAAGCTAAATGATGGCTGAAAACACATTTATCATAGCTTTGTTCTTCAGTCAAGTTTCCTCTTACCCACAGTAGAAGCTCTGCTCAGCCTGTCATGAAAGTTTGTCCTGAAGTTTCAGCAAATGGTCCTCAAACTCCAGAGGGTTGATTTGATGCAGAAAGAAATAAGCGATTTGTTCATTGAAAAACATTCTCAAGAAAATGCAATTAATGCTTTTTGTAATGGTAATGCTTCTGTGCATTTCTTTGAGAAATATTTTGACTAAAATTGTTAGACTAAAAATCAAATCAGTCTTAAAACTGAGCTGCAGATCACTTCTATTTAATATTTAACAATTTCACAAATATCTCAATATAATTTTGATGCTGTCAACCTTTGCTAGAAAATGATTTTTTTTATTGGCTGTGGCCCTGTTTTTCTTATTTTCTCTCTCTCTCTTTTTTTTTTTTCATCCAGTGCAGAATTACTGTGCTGCCACAGACCACCAACCAAAGCAGCAAATTAATCTGTGGAGTCTAATTCTACCTTGTACGCTTTGAGTGGAACTGCTTTAAACGTGTGGCTAATTCTAAGCAGAGCTAGTCAAGTGAGTTAAACTACTTACATTAAAATATGTGCGAGATTAAGCTTTTAGGCTATGTTCACACCATACTGAGTAGTGCTGTGCAGTGAAACCCAAGCTGGATCTGGAGCTAGATGGTGGCAGACAAGCCCATTAGGTCAGTCCTACAGGCTTTGCTAACATAACTGTATCATCTGTAGGATTTACTGGTGTGCTGATGGTGCAGTACTGTGCCACACACATCTGTAAAGCACAGATCCCTCTGCAGGAAAACACCACATCATTAAAAAAAAACCAAAACAACAGCATCCTTTCATCCACAGCAGATATTTTTCAAGCACTTGTTTAAAACCAATTATTAATTATACTATTTCCAGCTCAAAATCAACCATGTATAATCAATTTTAGGCCACTATTTCAAATTAAAGCTTGTAAAATCAACATCTTATTATGCAGAACTCCTCCTAAACAGCTAACAAGGACTGCATTTTTTTAACCGATGATTAAATTTAGCCATCATGAAAGGGAGTCATGATAATAAACATCATTAAGACTCTAAAATATTTTACGCCTTTTGCAAAACTTTTTATATTAATTTTAAAATGTAAAGCGGACATCTGCATATCTTAACTAGAATATGTCTTGTATTTCCACCAAGATGCTGAAATGCAATTTAAATCTATTCAAATAATAATTCTCTGAGACCGCAGGAACACACTGCATCCTCAGTAAAAATACTGAAGGATCTCTTTGCTCTTATCTATGAAATAAATTATATGAAATGTGAACTAATTTCATTGTTTTGATGCAAACGTCTTGCCAAAATACTGGTTTTGGATATAACTTGCTCTCCATATCATTGACTGTGGTACTGACCTTGAATACAGTATGGACGCATTGCCACTTTTTTTTTTTTTTTTTGCTTCTCAGCTATCAACAGCCGTACAGAACTTAAATTTACCAGTTCCTGAAAAGGTACAACATTTAGAAAGCTTAGGCTTATTAAAAGATGCATTATTATATCTACAAGCAACAAAGCAAGTTCTGCTCTCTCTCATCTGCTGCTTATGTGAATTAAATATATACCGATTTACATATCTAAATGCCCACACATCTATCCAGTGTTATCTGCAGAGAAAGAACCAAAAAAAAAAAAAAATACAGGCTGTCTGTAGAGAGGATTTATACCCAGCCCATTTGTCTACTTTGAACTTCACTTTTAACAGTCACCTTGCAACTGTTCTTAATGTTGATCTTGGCCATGCTGAAGTTAGAGGCAAAGAATCTTACCAGTTGTTAAGTTTGCACTCAGTTTTTGCTGGTATAAATCAATTACAATGTTAAGTCCACTTGGGTTTTATCAAAATCCCATAAATTCTAATCTGCATCCTCAGTGAAACTCTACTTTCGGAAGAAAAAGAAGTGCTGAGAACTCAAAGCTCATTCTCCATTACAGCTATTTGAAGGGTTGGAAGAATTTCCCCAAGTCATTTAATGGCAAGAAAGAACTTCATCCTCTGACATACACAAGACAATGCTGGGCATTTCACCGAGTTACAAACAGAAGTGCCCACAAATTTCCTTGCACATCAGCGACAAAACTACAATACCTATGAAAGATTGATTACTTAGGAGGAAAAGACAATCTGATCATCCCATGCAGCACGTGCCTAATTCCCACACCAGTAACTGGAGTTATTTCTTGACTTACAACTGACAGAATTAGGACTACTGGAAAAAGTTAGAAGTTCTGTCCTATGAAAAACTTCCTAGTGTAAAAATGTAAATTACTGGACTCCCAAGTTACATCTCCCAGGTTTCTTGTTCCAAAAATACCTGAACAACTTTGTATTTGAGTGGAATAATCATCAAGACAGCAAATGTCTCAGACCCAAATTTCGAAACCCTTATTTCCTTTTACCTTGTGTTAATGCCTTAGCTTTAATAAAGTAAGATATCAAAACAAGGCTGAAAGGAGTAAGAGGAGTTAGAAATGGTAAGTTGCATTCCTTTTAAAAAGGCCCGTGTTTACTAACAAGCCATTGCAGCAGCACAAGTTCCGTTCCTTCCTGATCGATAAGGTGAAGTTTCAAATTCACTTTAGATAATCTATAGAAACAGAAAATCACCAATTTTGAAACAGATTTGAGTATTCAGTGCCTGCCTGGAAAGGCAGCATTTGCACACCAGCCTAAGCAGGAAAATAATCCACTTGAAAATATTTTCCCCTCAGACCGCTATCAGTAATCCTCTTCACCATTTTCTGAGTAACTAACCCTTATGCTTAATGCCAAATCTCAAACAGCCATTAAAGTGATTGTGACAAGAAAGCTTGCCAGAATCAGTAAATACTTGGTTTAAACACAGCAAACATGGTGATAGAGAAGAACAATCAATCTATCCCCCTTCGTGTTATCACAAAGGAACCTGGGGAGCACCCTGCCATAGTCCCACTCATACAAGCATCTTGCCTGTGGCATGGTACAGAATTACATTTTAGATTATTATTATGTAAGTATTTGTCTTGATTGTCCCTTTTTTTTGTGTGTGTGAAAACCATGTGTTTGTCTTGCAACCATATCTGGAGTTTCACTCCATTTGATCTTTTTGTTTATCTGCAAACTCCCACAACATTGGAACTTTTCCAGTGGCTTCCTACCAAAGCAACTGTAAGGACTCTGGAATAATGATCTCTGGTTTCTGAGATATACATTTTTTTTTCACTGGGAACTTCAAGTTCCTTCCAGAGCTTGGATACAAAATGCTCCCATGGCACACCATGGGAAACAAAGTACATGGGGTTTTTGTGAAGACTATGTAGAAGCATGCTGTAAATTACTGTAGTAAACCACAAGCACGAGAGCTTGAAGAACTGTATAATTTTAAAAGCTGTAAAGCTCGGGGCTCATAAGGGGGGGACTGTCATAAAACCCTAAAAAGTCATGAGTAGCATAGAGACAGAAGATAAGAAACACCTGTTTGTTGCCTCTTCCAGTAGCAGTGGCGATCCACACACGAAGTAGTGATCTGCAGACGTAGCAGGCAGGAGCCAGAGAAAAGCAAAGCAGCTCTTTCAGCCACAGGGAGGAGGCCCGCGGCCCTCCTTGCTCAAGGGATCTGCAGGTACAAGTAGTTCCACGCTCAGTGCAGGGGTGGTCAAACAGATGCACCTGGAACAGACATTCTTCAAGGTTTACCAGACAAACCAAACCAAGTTCAGGAAATCCCCCGGGGCTGAAAGTGGTTGAAGCAGCTGTTGTGCTTATCCTGTCCTTAGCTGTCTTGAGGAGTCAGCTCATGCCCACTGCTGCCCACAGCAGGATGGGCAGTCATCAATACCATTGCTGCTCTTACATTCCATGCAGAAAGAAGTGCAACCAGCCTGGAGCTCTTCAGAACAAGTGTTTAGCAGCTGACTGTATCTTGCTGAAACAACAGTACAGTCACCTGCCTGCTTTTTTTCTTTTGTGTTGGTGTTTTGTTTTGGAGGCTTTGCTAGGGTTTTTATTTGGTTGGGTTTTTGTTTGTTTTTAAGAGATTTACCATCTCTTTGATGATAACAAAAACATTATTTGATACAAATGTATTTGTGCAGAAAAAAAACAGTATTCATAAAAGATCTGGCAAATCAAATTTTCACAAAGTATGAGGGATTAACAAACTGATTTGCTTATCATCTTATTTTGACAAGAAGTCTAAGGATGGAAGTCTAAGCCTGTCCTAGAATTTTTATCAACTCAAATTACTTAGCCTAAATACTAAAGCCTTAGCAGTATTGTCTTCTATATGATACAGTCCTATCTGTAAGATTTATGAAAAAAATAATCTCTGAAGTCAGGCTTATGCATTTTAAAAAAATCACATATTACCTGAGATACTGTATTGCTCAAAGCTCTGCTGCTCACTTTACAGTCCTTTTTAGAAACACACTGATATACTTCATTTTTACAGAAGAGCCTATTAATGATGTTATTTTCTCTCAGTTGTGCCAAACTTCCCTGCGTTTTGTAGGGGAGATTACTGATGGGAGGGCGCATACATTTGAGATCTGCAAATGCTGGGAAGAAAACCTTTAGCACCCAGACAGCTGGAGGGTCAGCACTGTAAGAGTAACAAGGAAGACCTTTCCCACAAAACTTGTTGTGATTTCCAAAGATTGTGTGTTTATTTCTAGAGGTTCTGACATGTAAACAACTGGAGGATAATACATACGGGTAGTTACTAAGCATAGCACGTGAACTTGAACAAATCAGGCATGCCAAGGTACTTGATTCCCTTTTCTCTCCCATTTAACAAAACCACTTGATGGATGCCAACACGTTATACGCACAGCTCTCGGGGTCCTTGGTTGGTTTTTGTTTGTATGTTTTTATTCCCCACTCTACAAGGCTGGTATAGACAGGCAGCAGTTCCACAGCATCTTGAATAGGAAGAGTCAGGCTCTTCTCTCAGGCGACCGGTGACAGAACGAGAGGACACGGTCTCAAGCTTCACCAGGGGAGGTTTAGGCTTGACATTAGGAAGAAGTTCTTCACTGAGAGGGTGATTGGCCATTGGAATGCGCTGCCCGGGGAGGTGGTGGAGTCACCATCCCTGGAGGTGTTCAGAGAGAATTTGGATGAGGCTTTTAGTGCCATGGTGTAGCTGACAAGTAGGAGTAGGTGTAGGTGTTGGGCCATAGGTTGGACTCGATGATCTCAAAGGTCTCTTCCAACCTTATGATACTGTGATACTGTGAGCTATGGAGACAGAATCTGCACCAGTAAAACTGGCAACTTCCAAGGGACTGGAGAATTTTTGACCCCTGAGGAATTCTGAGATAGGAAGTATCTGAGAGCAATGAAGCCAGGAACAACGCAGAAAAATTATAGTCATGACAACCATCCACCACAAGAGTTTGGGGGGCTATCTAGATGAAGCTTCTAGAAATGAGGTACACAGAATGTGCCACAGAAGCAGAAGCTGTATTTCAGCAGCTCATTCACCACTGCAATGGCCTTTTTTCCCCTAGATAGTCTGATTCTGTTGCTTTGAAACATGGTTTTACATACCTTGACCTGGAAGAATCTATAACCCCAAGTATCTTTTCTATACAAATATGGAGGTTGCAAATAAATTCTTATCAGGAATGGGGAATAAAAGGACTTCTCTGAAGATGACAGTAAATGGCACAAAGCTTTCCAGCTAATGATTACTTCCCGGAATTCCAGGAATTTACACATGTCAACCTCCAAAAACTATTCAAAAGACTAAGGGAAAGAGGCCAGGCACCAGGGTTTGGGGAAAAGTGGCATCACTTCACAAGAATAAGTTCTACATTTCAGTTCGGAACATGAACACAATACTGTCAGCAACCACCGAAATTACTAACTTTAGCCTTTTGTGCTTGTAAGCCAAGTTTTCCACTACTCTAGAAAAAGCATATGATCCGCAGAAAAAGTCCACAACTGCAATGTACCGCAAAGAAACACGGACCGAAGCTTTGCTTTAAACCAAGAAATCCAAGAAAGCAACTACACCCAAAACAGCACAGAAAGGATTCCCCGCCCCAGACCAATATTGTTACAGGAAATGCAAAAGTTAAGGTTTAATACGCTGACATTGACGTCTTCAAGATTTATCCCCACAAGCCATTCTGAAGCACCACGTTAACCCCATGTGCCACACGGCAGCCCAGGCCTTCCTGCAGTCTCCCTTGGATCTCACTCAGGCTGCAGAAAGCTGACTATTCCTCCAGCCAGTCAGACTACTTTCTCACACAAACAAGACCCAGATGGTATTTGTCTCTACCACATTCTCATTCTCTGCTCCTGAATCTGAAAAGAATTCCCTCCTGTTTTCCTGCCAACACAGGAACTGGTTTCCATAATAAGCTGCTGTGTATATCCCAATCCTTTCCCATCAAGATCTTCTTATCTTTAACTCTGTTATGAGCCAGCAGCAACAAATTAGTTGACCCATCTCCAAGTACAACCTTGAAAACTAACAAGGCTTTTAAGAGCCTGTTGACAGATGCTTTATCGCTTACCATACCTACCTGCTGCAAGACTAAGAATTGTGTCCGCGCACTCTGTTTCCTTCTGATCAAACAGGCACAGCCTATGGGCACTCTCCTTTCCAGAAATGGCCCAATTAGGCTGCAACACCAGGGGGTTTTAGTACCTAAAAAATGCAGGTTACTTTGGATTACAAAGGAATATCATACCGAGCTACCAAAATCCACATCAGTTCCACCACTCCGTTTATAGTTTTAGTGATTGATTCTGGGATCTTAAAGCGTGAGTACTTAGTACTTAAATTCAGTAGAACTATCAGCACACCAACAGCAGTACATTAAAATATTTTATAGACCTGATTTAATCACATTCTCTGATAACCTGCATCACATCAAGAAAAAAATCTGTCCACATCTTACTAGCATTGTATTGTTACATGAACAGAAGTAAGCACCTACTAGCTCAACTGTATCAAAAAATATTTATCATCAATTGTCGTCATCAATATTGATAAATGACACTTTTCCTTGTAAGATGGTTTTAAACCAGAAAACCTGACAAATAGTAAAGCGGGAATATAATAAATTGAGTCACGATATTGATCAATGACTGCAAAAGACTCAAAGTTATACTTTCATTTTTATTTTTTTGGGGTAATCCAAGAAGAGTTAAAAAATAGTGGTTTGACTCTAGTCAGAATTAATATGCTCCTTCAGTAACAAAATCTGCAGTTTTCAAACTAATTCAGTTAAAAAAGAAACTATGTTGAGAAAAGTGCATAATTTTAAGTTATTTATTTACTCGTTTATCTGTGTTAGCTACAGTATTTCTTGGTTTATTTAGAATTTATTTTTACCTTAATGCTCAAAAGCATAGAAAAGAGAAAATGCATTTTACAATAGCGAAAATTGAAATTTTCAAATTTCATTTATACAAATAGAAATCTATCCATTATTAGGAAGTGCCTGTTTTTCTTCGCTCCACAATATAGTCTAAACTCTTTTGTGAAGAACAGAAAAGTTTATTGCAGTAAAGCTGGAGAACAGATAATTTTGGCCCCATGTTTGTAAAAAAAAAAAAAAAAAAAAAATTGACTGCAGGAAATTACATGCAAGTTCAACGCAAAAAATCTACAGACTTAAAAAAATAATCCAACAAGCTGTTCCAGAAATTCTGGACAAGATGCCACCAAAAAAAAAAAAAAAAAAAAATTAAAAAAAAAAATCTTAATTTGCAAAACTATTCATATGTATAAGATAAAAAGGTGCTCTGTCAAAGCACAGGAAGTCAGTGCAGGACAAGAGTACGTATTCATTTAGAAAACGGTAGATACCCAACAGGAGCAGTGTGACATCTAGTGGCTGCCACATCTATTTGTTCACACACCAGCCTTCAAAAAAAAGATCTGAAACAAGCTGCCTGTTGCTTACCTTTAGTGTTAAAACAAATGAGATAGGTACTACTGTAAGCTTTATGCTTAAATGTCACTATTAAAAACATGCATACGTATCAAATATCTTCAAATGTTTTCCTTTCATTACCTGAATTAAAAAAAACCCCAGAACTATGCTTTTATGATATATAATCAATGCAAAACTTGGTCTAAACCTGTAATATCAGAGATAAAGATTCACTTTATCTATTAATGCTATATTGTTCTAATACAACCTATTAAGTGCCATGTTCTTGAGTAATTTGCTGTAACTGGGATGCAATTCCTGCAAAAGCTGTCCCGCAAAAGAAAATCATCCTATACAGCATTGACTTACAGACAGCACTATATTACAGAAATGTTTTTAAAAGTCACAGGCTCAAGCAATAGAAAAATCACCCTAATGTCTCAGAAAACATAGAGACAATAAAAGATACTACAGAGTTTTAACATTTTTTTCTCTAATAGATAGCGCTAACCTCATCCTGGAACCAAGAGCATCTATCCAAACTTCTCTAGCTGGAGAATAACCTGTGATGAGACCAGAGTGCTTTATTTGAGTTATAACATTACTCTTAGGTTCTATATACTACCTACCTCTAACAATACATTACAAATAATACAAAATAGTAATTAAGATTTTGTTGCTCTTTCCTTATACCCTTATCATATTTGCATACTGGAAAACAATCTATTTTTCTCAAAACGTTCTCTTCTGGTTATTATGGTGATCTAATTAAAATCTTGTTCCCAGAACTGTATGCTTTATTTTCATTGCACTTCTGAAAAGGGCAAGGAATCACAAACTGCATCACTTGAGAATTACCATAGCTTATTTTACAACTATAGTGTATGCAAATCATCATTTCAATGAAATTTAATAGCTCCAAATATTCTTAAAACTCTAAGTACAGCAGGCTCTACAGAAAGTATCGTGGGTAACCAATATTCTACCATTTGAAACAAAACCAATAAATACAGTATTAAAACTAAGAAAAAAATATTCCTATACATTGTACAGTACCTTTTGGTTAAAGCTTCTTAGCAAAAATATAGTAATGTGTTTTAAGCGTTCCAGTTACAGACGGTTCGATATTAAAATTTCAAGGTTTCCCCATCATGAAAAAAATATTGCATTTTTCCACAGGTGCAGCAGAAACTGTCTCTCTCTGAACAAGGCTTCAGTCTTTAAAAATATATAGACAGTAAGTATGAATTCAAACGAAACATTAAAAAACTATAATACAGTACTGAGGATGTACGGTTGTTGTGCATTACAGATTTCACATTCCTTCTTATTTTGAAAAAGCAAGACTAGAGAGCCCACTGTATATCACTGAGTTCAGCTGGATCTCCAAGTCCTCCATCAGCCTCCAAGTAATTCATAAGAGCCGTCATAGCAGTGTCATCATTTTCACATATTGCATCAAAGTCCAGCTGAGAATTACCACCTATAAAATTATTAAAATATTAATGTTTGCAGTAAGAAGCACGAAAAATATGGTAACTTTCAAAACATAACTGTTTTTAAACAGCACCTTCCTTTGAAGCAGAAGCATTTACATGTAAATGCTAAAAAAACCCCCATAAGTAATGGAAATAATAGCTGTCCACAGACAGTTACAAGGACATGCATAATTGATTTAAGAAGTCTTAAGTCTTGCCAATCCATTCAACTACCCCCAACTACTAGCTAATAAAACTTATATCCATGCAGTGAAGTTCATGTTACTGAAGTAGCAAACTGCTTTCTACTTTGTCACCTTAGTGGGGAACACAACCGTGTACCCGAATTCCCATCTGATGCCAGATGAACTCTTGAAATTTTACGAGTTATTATGCATTAGATCTAGAAATCAATGCTACACTCTTGTATTTAACAACAGGAAGGTAAAACACTGTACCTCAAGTATCAATGAAAAATGTTGCCTTGCCTTATCTTGGATAAATGACATTGTTTTGAAATTTTTTTTTCCAAATACTTATTAGAGGATCAGCTTTTTTTTTTTTTTAATATTAAGGTCTCATGGCTAAACTGGAAGAGAGCTACGGATTATAGTTAAATACATAAATAAATAAAGCTTCAGTAACCGAGGGAGATTGAAAAGTTTCTAAGAGATGGAATAAAGGATAAACATAAACATTGCTTTTATAACACTTCGCCCTTTATATTAAAAATAACACAATAGCTTTCTCCATTTAGAGGGTCAGGGAATCCTACATCCAGACAAACTGCTGCCTTAGTACATGCTTGAAGGAGGGGAAAAAAGCCCTTTCTCTCCGAAACATTTTGAGTAGCCCTTTGTATTGACTCTTCACAGGTTGCAGTTGAGAGACAGGTAAGTGCTAAAACGAGAACAGTTCACAGAAGACAACCAGTTCCCTTATCTTGTACTGAAATACTTCTCCTTAAACTATCTCTTTTCTGGAGAGAGAACTAATAATTGGCTAATTAAAATTGTGGCATGTAAAAATGCAATGGTTAACGCCTGTTACAGGATGTTATTTTTCTCATTAGATTTAATCACTGATTAAATTTCGCTGTTTACCTTTCAGTGGTAACACCTTCGTTTTAAGAGTCCTCATCTTGAGAGGCAGACAAATCTCTTTATAATTTATACATGGTTGCAGAGCGGTGCTCTCAAAAATTACACCATTTATCAGAAATGTCTTTCCCTGCAACCCCCAAAATACCCGCCAAGAGAAATAAATCTTACTGAGAAGAGGTTCATTATTGGGAAATGGAACAGCACCCTGATTTTGTTCTGAAGTCTCTAGAACTTCTGTTTCCGAAGGACATAACTGAATCAACTCTTTATTTGGCACCTGAAAGAATGGAAGTAGTAAAAAGGGACAGAATGAAATTCTGTAATTAGTCACAATCATTCCATTACAGAAACATTATAAATCACTGTCAAAGTATTAAAAACTTACACAGAGTCAATGAAAAATCTTTATCAACAGGCAGACCTACTGCATTTAAAAATTTCACGAAGTTCACATAGCACTGTACTTAGCTCAAATGAACCGTGTTACTTACAAATCTGTCAAAAATACTTCAGAGCGATGGCACCTGCTTTATTGAGGGTTTCATTCAATATTCAGCAAAAATCCAGCAGAACAAGTTGTACTGGTATATACTTTCCACATCTAGTACCACAGACTACAAATTCCCAGTGACACGACATCGACACATTCTAGCTAAATGACAAAAAAGCCCCTCATACCTCCCATGTTTTATATGCATTAAACTATATGAATTATAGACTTCTATACTGTCATTTTTTTTGCATCTTATTACCATCATGAGTTGAAACTACTTTTTGCACTCCAGTAAAATGAGGCTACCAAGGAAAGATATGGTAGTCACCCTAATCCAAACGTATAAAAAAAAAAAAGTTTTGTTTTTTTCTTTTTTTAATTCATTTGTTTCAAGTAATATGTAAATGCAGTTTAGCAGGGCAGATTTTTGGGGTTGCCTGACTTTTGCATATTCTACTAGGAAAAATAAAGTTGAAATGCTTTAAAAAGTTTTTCAGGAGCACATGGGATAACAAAGCACAAAAAGGAAAACCTTCCACGAATACAATGAAGTTACTCAGGATGAGATGCCGTATGACTTAGAGTTCAGTATATATAAGTCAACCAACCGTTAGGGAGAAAGATCTGTGGTAAGGCAGTGGAGAACTCATCATAAAAAAGGCAAGCAGCAACAATAATCTTTAATCCAGAACAATATTGCTAGGAAATGAGAACTGCAATGGGAAGATAAAGTATCTTTAAATGAAAAGAAATTTATATTCAAAGAACTACTGCTGGAGAAGTGTTTATTCATACAGTGCACAATACACAACATATGTGAGTAGAAAAACAGGTTAATTCTTCCATAGTTACAGTGAGTAACTATGATGGCTGTAGTTTGTGGTAATACCAGTACTTCTAGATTAGCAAAACAGCACGCTCTATCACTTTTTAAAGACTACTGAAAATACCTTCAAAGTAAAGAGTTTAAACATTTCAAAACTGAGAACATACAGAAAAGATTTTTAAAAGGGTCTTCAAGAACACTAAGATTAAAACAAAAGTAGGGTAATTTGGTACAACCATAGCCTTTGAGCTATCTGACATTAACTGTCTACTTTTAGACTTTTACAGGCAGAGACATACTCACATTGCTGCAGTTTACAGTTAAAACTGGAGAAGGTGACTTTCTCAAAAGATGCGATGGACTTAACTCCCCAGGTGGCGAAGAATGCAACCTAAAATTGTATATGTTTAGTTGATTTACCAGGTAACACAGATTATAAACTGAAAAATAGCCTATGTGTTGTAGAACCCACCAGACCTCCCCAGTGATGAAGCACGAGCCAGCTAATCTGTGACAATGTTGTCTTTAAATTCTCCTGCTCCAAGTTTTGGTAACGCAAAAAGTAGGAGATCAATAAAAGGCCATTGGTCATAATTACTTGAGTACATTTTTATTTTTCTGTTGAATCACAAGCACTGACAGACCAAAGAGTAATAGGTTTCAGAATTACGCAGGCTGGGACAAACAGATATATTTGAAATACACACAGAATACAGACAACAAAGAAGAAATTCTGCTAAATGGTGGAGGGAAAACAACACAAGCACCTAATGCTCCCCCTACTATTATTTTGTTATACCTGCCTTTCAATATTTTCATAGAATTCCATCTAAAAGTAAAGCCCGCTTGCCTGTTACCAGAATTCTTCGAGATACTGCTTATCCTCCCTCACCAAATGTGCCAGGTATGAAACTAACAGTTAAAATGTCGTACCATGGCCCTTTGGAGAGCTTGCTTCCATCTCCCCCTGCTCTTCCTGACTCCCAAAGCATAAGGCTAAAAAAGAATTGGGACACTCTGGATGCTTCTGTTTATGTCACTTCCTCAGATCCAAAACGTGATAAAGGATTGGAGTAAAGACAGCAAATGGGTGAATAAACAGCCTATCTTAAATAAGATGAATTATTTGTGTGGAATATTTGTTTTTCCCTAAGTTCCAATACGCAATGTGCCATTTGCTAAGCAGTACTGCCATCTCTCAAATCTGGGACAGAAACTCCAGATTGAATAGGTTTATAGCATTGCTGTAATTGAAATGATCGTTCATCAGATGGTAATTCAATTCAGATATGTTTGTAAATAAAGCTGTAGACATAGCCTTGAGGTTTTTTAAAAATTCTTGGCAATGCCTGATGCACAGCTTGAGAACTGTCTTTCTTACTGATATTAAAAAAAAACCACAGAGAGCAGACTCAGGTAGTGAATCCTATTGGAATCTATTTGTAGTCACAAAGATACTTCATAAAAATTAGCTGGTGTTGGCCTCTGTTGAGCACCCTTTTGTCTAATTTTGATTGCAAGACAGTAACGATTTCATACAAAAGAAAACTTAGAAAATGGTATGAAGACAATGACATTGCAAAGAGATAATACGTAAATCTGAGCTGCAGCAAGGATTTATGAAGGGGAAATCACACTTAACCAACCTGACAGCCTTCTGCAAGGAGATGACTAGATTGGTGGAAGAGGAGATCATGTTGAATGTTGTTTTCTTCAAATTTAGTAAAGATTTTCACACTGTTTCCTATAACGCGCTCACAGATAAGCCAACGAGTCAGACTACTACTGAAAGAGCAGAAGGTGACTATGCTGTGGCATACTGATGTTATGTACACATTGGAGGACAAGAGGCTGCAAGTGCAGCCCTGCAGAAAGAGGTATGGGGGACCGGGTTGATGTTAAGCTCAATGTGAGTTGACAACATACCCTAGTGTCCAAGAGAGATAGCAGTATCCCAGGATGCATTAAGCTAACCAGTTGAAAGAAGCGGTTGTCCCACTTGGCTCAGCATTGTTGTGTGCATTTTTGGGCTCCACAAAGAAGGATATAAAAATAAAAAAGTATGTTCAAAGGAGAGCAACAGAGATGGTGAAAGCACCAGAGGGCATGACTTAGGCAGAACAGCTGAGGATACTAGGTTTGTTCAGCTTAGAGGAGAATGACAGGTAACCTCATTGCTCTCTAACACTTCCTTATGAAGGAGAGCAGAGAGGGAGGTGCTCATGTCTTCTCTCTGGTGTCCATGCAGGGAACAACTTAAAGATGTACCAAAGAGAGATATTAGGGAAAAGAGCTTCACTGAGAGGATTGTCAAGCACTGGAACAAGCTCCCAAGTGAAGTCGTCATGATCGCAAGCCTGTTTGCGTCCAAGAAATGTTGGGACAACACTTTCAGATATACAGTTTAAGTTTTAGGTTGCCTCATGTAGAGTCAGGAGTTGGACTTAATGATCCTCATGAGACTCTTCTAATTCAGGATATTCTATGATATGAAGCTACTCCTTATATTGCTACCATTGTTGCCAAAACTGGTGTACATCTTCGTGGAAGATTTAATATTACTACTCTTTCAGGTCCAGTTGCAAAAGTGCCAGTAGGAACTACGTGGGACTTAGGAATACACTGCTCTACAGACATAAAACATTTCTTAACATTCTTTTGCCCGGAACTGGAAGTGTAAGACCTGAAGTCCAAGGGATGGCTTCATTAACCGAAGCTAAGACTTAGATAACGTCTCTTGTGTTAATTAGATGACAGTACAATTATTCTAAATGTGACCTTAACAAAAGAGGTCGGACCTTCTGATGAAGCTTTAATTCCTGAAAGAGTTGTGACTGAAAGTAGACTTTTTCTGTGTATTAGCATCCCAAAATACTGGAATTAGCTGGCTCAGAGACTTCTTAAGAAACGTTGTTAGACAACAAATGCTGATACAGCACAAACTGACAAGAGTAATAACTCTCCCCCTGGAAGGAAGTCAGGGCCCACTGTGGGTGTACAACACAAAATCCACATAAGCATATCTCCACATTAAAATTACATTTCTTCCTTTTGCATTCTTGGTTATGCTGTGTATCTGCTAAAACTAGTTAGTTTTTAAATGGTCAATCTTCAATTAACAATTTGAATCTTGTAAGATTCCCACTTGGAACAGTGCAGTGAGTTGTTTTTTAACATATGGCTGGCTACTGGGAAGGAAATGCTTTAGTCTACGTTCAGGATCATCAGGAAAGGGAATAAACAGGATATGAAAGCACTCCACTGGGGACTGTTGCAAAGGAAGTTTTCCTAGCAGAGCAACACTATCAGAAAAACATAAACACTACTCACAGACAACTGATTTTCCATTCCCAAATGGTTTACCTACCCATTTCAACATCATTCGAAGAAGATGCATAGTTAACACTTCTCAAGTCACAGTTAAATAGTATTTTCTTTAGCAAAGAAAACTGCGTGGCCAGAACAAAACTATTTATCGACACCAATGATGTGTTCTGTCATGCATGAGACCAACATTAATTAGATTGTAACTGGCATGTCATAATGGTGCTGCTCAAAGTAGAAGTATCTTATACATATAACACAATAAAATGAAAATTGAACAACCCCCACATAATCACGTATAAAACTCTCCTCTATCTTTACTTAAAAGCCTGATGTATGATGTTAAGCATTTATTACCTTTGCAATTCTAATATTTCATTTGCAATTTCGGTTCCTATACTTCCAGCACCAAGAACTGTTCCAGAGGACATTCCAGGTACACTTACTAAAGATTGTTTTACAGCATCTACAGTTAAAAAACCAAAATAAAACCTTAAGTTTGTAGCAGTTTCATTACGCAGCAAGGAATAATCACCTCAAGAATTCATTTTCAAGCATTTTTTGTTCTATATCTCTTATTTTCAGCAATTAAATTCTTGAAACACTAACTCATAGGGGAGCGTGTTGTAAATTTCATTTGAAATACAAAAGATAAGTGAATAATATATTTGTGAAATACAAAAGATAAGTGAACACTATATTTGTGAAAATTACTGATGTCCATTAATCAAATTAGCTTTAATCATTATCACCTTCAGTCTCTCTCACAGACAATGTGAAATACACATGGGAAAACTACTCTTGGAATTTTCACAAACTGAAAACAGTTATTAAAAAGAACAATTTCAAAAGCAAAAATTAAAAACCCTATAGCAAGATGAAAAAAGGCATGTAAAGATCAGAATCTGTGCACAGCAGAATATTATTGATAAAAGATATATCAAAATCAGTATCACCCTATATTCTGTAGGTAAACTGAGATAGCAGAATTGCATTTCTTCAGAAAACCAGGCAAAATAGGAAGTGGTCTGTGAAAGAAGCATAACATCAACAACAATCCTAGTTGTAGGTCAGGGATGTCAAATTCACAGCTCCTGTCATTCTCCTGCTCCTGCAGTGTAACGTGCATCACACACGCTGCACATGTGACTGGGATGCTGGCAGGAGTATAGGGGCAAGGCGCTTGGTGTTGCCGCCAGGTAGAAATAAGGTGCAAACACAGTGGAGGGCTGGATTTGGCTTATGGGCTGTAAGTTTGACACCCCTGCTGTAGTAGAAGCTGCTAGAAGGAAAATGTATGCTATAAACCCTTCTGAGTACATTTATGTGAATGATATAAATTAGGATGCTGTGAGTAACTAGAAACTGTCACTAGAATTAGCTTTAAAAAGATTAATCCTCCTTTGCACAACAAACTAGAAAAAAACAATGCCTGGATTGAATAAATGTAAAGCTAATGACTGATCAGGAGATGAACCTATAACAACTGTAAGAAGTGACACTTGCCTTCTGCAGGCTGGGAACCATAGGGGACCTGTTCTTCAGCTGACTCGTTATGACCTCTAAGATTTAAATAAATAAGTAAATGAAACAGGAAAATGAGCAAGTTTTTCAAAGGCAAAGTCCAGCATACTCATGTTTTATTTCAATTATACTTTACACAGAGTAAAAACTATCATCCTCTAACTGCTAAAAAATGAGACATTCCTCATGTTTCAAGGTTTAATTCTTTTTACTGTTGTTTCGGAAACAATGGGTAAAATACTAATTTCTACTTATTCTCCAAATAAAGAAGAAAGGTCAATATCATTGAGTGTGTTGCATGACAAGAGAACAAGGCTGCCATTTTTACTCCTAGGAAGGAGACCAGTTAAGCACAAACAACTGTTACAAGGACAGGTCAGTCCTTGCTGCCTCCCTGCCTTCCTTCCCCCCCATGACAGCTGCAGATGCCCAGATCTCCAGGGCAGGCAAAAATGGCTTTTGGTTGTTGGGCAGCTTAGACTGTCTTTACTGCTCCTCTCTTCTTGAAGAAAAAGAACATGGGCAAAACAGGAGTGTGATGTTGACTTAAGACATTAATCAGCTACAGCGTGGGTAAAAGGCCTCCTTGACAATTTGGTTTAACGGAAATAAATTCCACTCCACTCCCCTTCTCAAAAACCCAGTCATTGGCTAAGACCTTCTGTGTCATTGTAACAATCCAAATTACAGCTCCATTGCAGGGCAGAGAAATGGAAAAGAGGAATTAGAAATAAAAAAGAATTAAAAACACATTTACTGTCTCACAGGCTCCTCCACTGCAATCAATTTAGAGTATCTTTTTGTGTTGCCTTGCATTTCTATGATCTATCAACTATGCTTCTCCATATTCTGACACATGGTAGGCAGAGTAGCACTTAACGTCAAGTCAACTGACACATGGGGTCTTGTCAAGCTCAGAAGGAAAAGCAGAACTAACTCCACAATTTCCATTTACTCATATCTACTTTTCTTAAAAGATAATTTCTTCTTTTAATCATAAACTCTTTCACCTCATTTTTTTCTACCAGGAAATAGCACAGTTTTCAGAGTCAGATCCACAACTTAATCCTGAAGTAAAAATAACTGGTAAAATGCAAAAAAATGTTCTTCCGGGTTACTCAATCACTTCTAGTGCAGTGTTGATATTTTCTAGTCTTGTTCTGCTTCTTAAACAGGTTGCTTTTGTTAATGGTAATTGTAATTATGACAAAAATAATATGGGGATTCACATCATGAATTACTTACAATACCACAGTGTTGTTTGATACAATGTATTCCAGTTCTTTGGTCCACGGATTCATGAAACTAAACCACTGACTTTTTAAAGTAACAAAAGTCCCATCTTTTGCTCTAAATTTGTAGGAATTTGTAAATACTTTCTCTTTATTCTGCAACACTAGATGAAAAAGGAAAGTTGAAATCAACATATTTATACTTAGAAAGTAAAAAAAAAAAAATAATAAAAAAAAATCTGTTTTATAGCACCATAAACCCAAAATGTTTCCAATGGCCAGAAATACAAATTAAATGCCAGAACAACTGAAAAAACATGACCCCTGATAAAAATATAACTACACTTGCAACAACGTTATTAATCTTAAATCAAAGCCCAAGTACTAAGTTTCAGCAAATCACTAGCAAGGAGACTCCTGACTCTGTGAACTTTAATCATCAGTATCTTCAATTTCACAATTAGGCACATTTGCTCTTCAGGGCTCCTTCCTCATTTTTATAAAGACTTGACGCAGGGGGTTCAAAGAAGCATTAACATTACTCCCTTACAAGTAAAGCAGTGCACCAAGATCGAAGATAACAGAAGCTTCTCCTTGCTTTTATTACAAGCTTTATGCAGAAGCAGAAAAGGACAACACTAAGATTGTTTAGTTTTTATTAATTCTCAGCTACTGTTTTCACGTAGCAGTTACATGTACATGTAGCAGTTACATGTAGCTGCATGTAGTCTGGGAGGACCAATTATTTTGTACCTTCTTTATGTTTTTCAGCTAGATGATTGTGGTCATCTTGATGGCAGTACTCGTAACAAGAAGTTCCTAGTAGCTCTTGTGGCAGATACCCTAAAATTGCTGTTGCACTGTTAGAAATAAAAACATGAACTACAGCGGATTCAAACAATTGCAAAATCTGTTTTCTTCAGTATCAGATAAAGCAGAAAATTAATATTTAAAGAAATAAGATTCTTGCGTTCGTGTTTGGGAAAAAGATAAAAACATTAGCACAGGTCTGAACCAACAGGAAATTGTATTCACCGCAAATTATCCATTTGCAATGAATGGCAACTCAAAGACAAAATAAGAGTGTTTAAACATGCAAACCACATGTACAAGAAATAATTCTGATCATTTGGTCTTCCCATTAGCCAATCAGGGTATTGGACAAACTTAATGAGTCATTCAAAAAAATCAGTTGAATTTTCCTATGTCACTTTAAGGAATAGGTTTAAACTGACTCTTTTAGATGAAAGACAAGATGATTGAAAAGCAATAAAAAGCCTCCAGTGCCAGTGACAATAATGAAATTCAAAATGGTAAGTAGTAAGTTAGTCTATACAACAAAAAAAAGTCTTTTTAAAAGTTCAGAAAATAGGACCTTAGCTTTCACTTCTAATGAAATGACTTGGCACCTCATTTAAAAATAATGTATTTGTTCCAAATATTAAGATTTTAAGAACTAATTTAAGTGCTTATTACTTAAGTCATATACACAGATATGAAGCTCTAATTTGAGATTTTTCTTTATGAGTAAGTATATGAGTGCATTTTAATCTTGCTAGCTCTCCTTTCCTTGTAGGAACACACACTTAGTTTATACGTTATGTTTTATGTTTGGCAAAAAAACAAAGCCCAAGTACTCATAGATTCACAATGAACTGTTTCCTTTGTACAGCGCCTAGAAATTCTACCATACTTGAGAAATTACAATTCTGACAAAGTTATTAGGAAATTTAACCGGTGGTGTCATTTTCATTTTCTCTTCATTAAAGAAGAAAACGCTTACCGCTGATCTACATAAACAAATTTTCCATCCATGGCAAATCGTGTAACAAATTCTGTTGCCTTGACTTTTATCTCTCCACTCTTTTGTGGAACAATATAAGGGTGTAACCTTCCAATTGCAACAAGACAGTTAAAGTTACTACTGTCCTTTTCTACATCATTTTCCTCTTCTACTCCGACCTCATTAGGAGGCCAGTTCTTCATATACCCCGTACAGTGAATGGTACAGTATTTTCTGTGATCTAATAAAAAGAAACGAAATAAGCAGTTATGTTTTGACAAGTACACTGAGTTACTTTTTTTTTATATCATGAGACCAGCAATGATATTTTATGCTTACCTACAACAACTGTATAAGGCTAAAGGTAATTTTACAGAGTAGAGTACTTTAAAATTAAATTTGTACTAGTTAATTTTGACTTACCTGAGGAGAGCGCTTCTAACCCTATATAAGATTCAAGAAGAGAAGTTACAGGTGTTGGCAGTTCAAACACAGTCTCACAGAAAAAAAAAGAGGTAAACTAATAGTTTGGTAACCAGCAGATCACTTTATATTTATATGGTTTCATATATATTGTAAATTAAAATAAATTGGACAGGTACTCTAGCTTCCAAGTCAATTCACCTTTTGTGAAGATGAAGATATTAACATATGCTTACTGCAATTGCTAAAAAAATCAGTTTAGAGGACAACTCAAAACAACCCAGTTTATTTACTATTTATCTTAGGCTTCCTCAGTTTTCTGGGAACACAAATAATTTGAAAGACTTAAATCACAGCACATATCGTCATCAATTCCTAAGGCTGGTACACACCTGCCTATATAACACACAAACACCCTCACACACATCAAGACATAGAGATGACATCATGTGTCTGAAAGTTAACAATTTTTCCAAAAATTGCTGAAGTATTCTTGAAATTATGTTCTATGTAGATTTGACTGCATTAACCCTATCAACTACTGAAAACAAGACACTAGTTCTGTAAAGTGATAAACTGAGTTATCCTACCGTGACTTTGGTACAGTTTCTCAGATTGTCAAGGTGCCTTTCCTGAGAAACACTTATTCAAGTTAAATACTTATCTCACCAATGTAGTTGGCACACCAAGGAAGACTGAATTCTATCTACTTACAATGACAGACCTATTTTAAAGCTTACTATCGCATAGTATGTCTCAAAAATAACAGGTTACATTGAAAAACAAAAGTAGGACGACTTTTTCAGGGTCAAATAATTTCAGCACACCTTTGCAAAAATCAATCCTAAGCTATTAAACAAAAGCTGGAAATTACTTTAAAAAGATCCATTCACTGAAATCTTGACAAGCGCATACTGCTGTACAGACATGGCAAAATATGAACTAAATTAAAATTACTGGAAAAAATAATGGAATTACACTGATAAATTAAACTTTACTATTAAAAGCAAAAAAAAAGCAAAATTCATATTCTTAAGTACACACAACATAAAAAGTAAATCAGAAAAAAAGTTGGTTTACTTGCTTTTTTTCCTTCAAAACAGTAGATTTTGCAGGCCTTATTCAGTTATCTTGAAGACATGCGTTATTTAGTTTCATTCTTCTGATCTGCTCCAGCGCTTTCAAAAATTTCCCTGAGACTTCTAAAATTTGACTACGACAGATTATGTGCTCCTAAACAGCCAGTCTAACTCAGGTTCCTCCCACCCTCTTTTCCAGGAGTGAACAGGGAGGAGAAAGAGTATGATTAGACTGTTTTTCAAAACAAGTCTCCAGTACCTATTTACACTCCTCTACAGCTACTTTGTCAAGTCAGTGATAACTACCAGGGTCATGCTAGTGACTCAGAACTTAAATATACCAAATGTCAAGACGGAAAGCCCCCACTTCATCTACACTGTTTGAATACCTTTCTTCTTTGGGTTGGGCAAGCACTCCTTTTCTTCTTTGACTGTGGTCCTACTACATTTTATCCGACAGAAGAAGGAACGTCGAGCACCAGAATTCAGTCGAGCTGGTCCAGCTTGAAAATCTGTGTGTACTTGCAAGCCAGCTTACAAAAATTTAGTAAAGTAGTTAAAAAAACAAAATCCAACAATAAAAACTTCAGAATACAAGGCCTTTTCTTCATTTTAGCTTTCAGTACATTTTCCTTACTGTTTAGTTGCCTAAATTTTGTCCTTAAAATTTAAAAAAGTCAAATAACTTAAACAGGGCAAAGAAAATGTGACTGTCACAGAATTAAAAATCAAAAAGAACTACCAAACTAGTTTTAAACCTTTTTTGATATTTTGAAGAGTATTTTAATAAATAAGCTTTATCAGTTTTCAAGTTCTATTTGGTACAAGGAAGATGCTTAGAAAAGCCAGCTATAAAATAGTGATTAGCTGCACAGTACATAATGCTTTCCATATTAGAAATAACTGTAAACAAAATAAGATTTGGTTAAATTAGGATTGACACTTAGCATTTTCAGAGAAGACAGTGATTCTTGATATTGAAGTATTTTATCCCATGTTCGACTACATCAGGTCTTTTGTATTGACAAGACCTATCAAATACAAGAAAAAAAAGTAGTATGCCTGGTAGGAAGAATGTCAGACCACATCTTTGTAAATGTTTAACAATGCAAATTTCAGTAATTCTTATTCTCTAAAATAAATTATTTTCTGGGCTAGCTTTTAAACTGTAAGCGTATTCTAAGCAGCAGATAAGCATTCAAATACGTTTGGTTCATAGAAATTGTACTTCAAGTTTTTTCATCCATGCACACATGACCACATGAATATGTCCTGCATAATAACTAAATTTATTAACATCTCTATAAAGAAGTCTGAGTACATTCAAGTATGACTTACTTTTCCCATCTACGAGCTTTTCCCTGGGAGACACATCTGAAGAAGAAAGTTGCTCCTTCACTTTCGCAACATCTTTTGGATGCAAGTAATCAAATAAACTTTGTCCAATTAAACTGGCCTATTAAAAACAAAAAGCACATCAAAACCCCCAAAGAAATAAGAATCACATCATTATAGAACAAGACCCCACACTTATTACTCATCTCAGAAAAACAACTTTCTACACCATTAAAATATAGTCAAATTCCACAGTTACTCTAAACATCAATATTTTCATCTTCATATGGTTTGCCATTATTTAATATTTTTTTAATAAAAACAGGGTAGTAAAAACAGTTTGTTACTTCACCTTTGACAAACAGTGGATTTAGTTGGCTACTAAAAGCAGTTTTGCAAACCCAAAGGTTTTATTTAGGTACATAACATGATTTCTGATCCTAGTCAAAGAAGGTTACACACGAAACTCTACTCAGATTATTGTCGGGGAGGAAGGCAGGGAAATCAGAAGAAATATTCATGCTACTTAATGACTCTGAGCTCTAATTTGGCTGGACAAAACCCGCATCACTGAGCCAGGAACTGCCTGGAAGCAGAGGTCAGCTCACTTGAGGACTCCTTAGTAGGGCATATTTACAGGAATCTCTATAGTTGGGATCCATTCAAGCTGCAGACTCTGTGGATCCACAGTGACTGGTTGGCTGCACTACTTTCTTTTGAAACAGGATGGAATTCTCATAGAAGTGGGCTTGTTTGGGTTTTTTCATTGCTTGCCATCAGCACAGCAGATGAAATCAATGGGTAGAAAGGAGCTGTGTTGACAAGCAGTACTGACCCACACTACTTGCTATGTGATCACTGCGCACATAAAGGGGAGCACTTTTCCAATAAGCCTGAGTCAGATAATGGGTTTAATGAAAAGCTTCTAAGAAAGCAGTATAAACGCACAGCCTCTTTAATTTATCCAGTCCCCATCTAATTCTATTGCAAAGGGAAAATGCTGAGTGCCTCTGAGAAGGGCTAAAAGCCCGGTTAAAATATATAGGAGTAACAAACGTTAGGCTGCAGGATAGGTTCATAATATCAAATGATTCCCAAATAAGTTAATTAACTCATGGGTTAAGTCATGTTCTCTGAACCTCTTTGGCTGGAATATGAAAGATCTTATGGCTCTAGAGGTGATGTGAGTTTCTGATGTGAGAGACACCAAAAATCCAGTGTAGAAGTTTATTTAAAAATTCAAATCTGCTTAGTGCTTGTTCCCATAAGATGACTGATTTCACTCTAAATTAAAAAGATAAGTTTTTTAAGCGATAACAATAATTTTAATAATCTATAAACCAGAGTCCAGAGTGGTTACCCTTTTGTTTTGAAAGAAATTAACATAGCATAAATTATTTCAAAGTTATAGAAGCAGACAGATGGAAGCACTGTTTTAGCCTCTGTTTTTGGAACAGAAGTCATAGATACACAAATTATCACGCCTTGATTATCCGTAGTAAGCGATGGTAAATGTCAAATAATGGAAGGTACTTATATTTTCCTATTCCTCTTACTTTACAGGCTAAGACTTAGTTGAGAGTATATGCACAGACAGTTACTGCAGATGAAGTGTTATATAGTGCATCTGAGCATGAAGGCATTACCAAGGAAAGCTTTAATTAACTACTACCAATTTTCCTTGGCCTAAAAAATACCCCAAATGACTTCACCATTTAAAAGAAAATCTCTTGGAGATAGAAATTAGGACATCTTCAAATTATCCCTTTTTCTCAGATTAGCAGTCTTCTTCCAGACAATCAATTGAAATCTAGTGCTACTACTCAGATGAGGAACATTGACTGTACTTGCAAATATTTCATTCCAGAGACATTCTGCCTAACCTCGAAGGAGGTTAAATCAAAGAAACTCCAAGAAATTGAATTTCAAGGACTGTTCTTTAGTAATACACAATAAAATGTAAATGCTTTAAAATTTCTAAGAAAATGCAAGGTAAAACCAAGCCAAGAAACTCAACTATAACCACCTGATCATAATTGAGTATTTTGCAAACTGACTCCGAGACAAAAAGAATTCTTCCTCTATTGCATCCAACCACAAACAGGAATCCATCTGCAGCCTGAAAATATAAAGTAAAATATACAGTGAATATCAATGACTACAAGGAAGAACGCTTTTAAACCTGGTAAATAATAAAGTTTTTTTAACCTGATAAATCATGCCAAAAAGCAATGAAGATTTTGAGGATCAAATCAGACTACAGGCAGCTGATGTTTCTCAAACACAGCTTTAGGAAAGAGGCGGCCAGCTGCAAAACATCTTAACTTGGGAGTTATCTTACAGATCTTGGCAAAGGCTGTTATTGCAGCAAAGAAAAACAAAATAGTTGCAAATGAGAAAGGGCAAAGGGGCGTGGGCATAGGACAAAGTACAAAAATAAGAAGAAAGACTTTTTTCAGGTATTATTTTTGCATTGTTTTCAAGGTACATATCTAAAAATTTAAATGAAGGACAGTAACAATTACAAACATGTTTATGTGTAATTAAAAGCATTCTCTATATGTACACAGAGATTTCAGTATCAACAGAAAAATTCTGTATTAAATACACAGCTTTTATACAGATTTATTATCCCTTCAAGGGCTGCTGTCTGCCATGGTCAAAAATCACCTTCTGTACCCCTTCAAGAAAAAGCCTGTATAGCATACAGAGTTTATAAACCAGTACTTAGCAAATACATCGAAGCACCTGCTTGCAAAAACAGATGGGAAAAGCACTGTCCAACTGAAAACTCAAGCTGAATAAGGACATCACTTAACTGAGAATTTCCTTACACTTACCCTAAGGATTAACTGTCGGAGCTCATCATCCTTTAAAAATGATGGTTTATATCGGATTTCTGTATAGGAGCTGGTAGAACCTTGAAAATAGATTATTTGTAGATATAGTGTCAAAATTTACATTTTAAATTTACTTTTAACAGATTTTTATTTGGTTTGTATGTCATAAATTATCTTTGCAACTACAACAGCTGAATAAAAAAAAATATCTGGAACTACTAAAAATTAAAAAAGCCTCATAAACATATGCTGGTAATGAATAGGGGGACACAACTAGTTTTTTCTTGCCCCTTATTTAGAATAAACCACAGAATCTTCTGTTCAGATATGTTTAATGTATTGCTAGAGAAATGGTATTGTAAGAACTGAATTTTCTAGAAGCATTTCATAGGCCTATTTCAGAATCCTTAACATCTGCTGAATCTGAATAACTCCAATGTTATCAATAGGCACAAATAATGCTCCATTAGTGCTATATATCCAACAATCCAAACCTCACCCTATTGTAGTTAAAGTGACTGACTCACTACATTTACTGTTCTAGCACCTATGGCAAGTACTCCGAAATAATTTTTAGCCATTACAAGCATTTCCACAAGTTTTTCCACATATTTTTAAGGTAAATAGCAGTTGAACTTTCCAGCAAATCTTGGCATTCCCTATAATTCCACATAGTATCTTGTATTTTCTTAGAGCATTTTTTGTTTGTTTTAAGGTAAACAGAGTAACTGTGCTGGACAAAGTCCAGTTTTCATATCCTATTGTTCAAACACAAATGTTTAAACTGAAGATTTCTTGCAGATGCTTGCTTAAACTGCAAGTGCAGTTACTGTGCTGCTAATCTGTCACCTTATTTCTTTATGCAAAATTTGCAGCCTGCTTGGGCAAACAGGCCTCTAGAAGTCCCTTCCAGCCCCAAATTATTCAGATCCTATTGCTGTCAATTTCGTAGCACAGTTCATTTCCTACATTCCTTTGACTTAAGCCTGATGGAATTCTTAAGATATATGTATTCATAATACACTTCGCAATGCAGAGTCTTTGATCTTTGCTTACCATTAACCAAATTATTATCCTGAACCAGTGTTGCCAAAAAAACCTGAACTCTTATCTGCTGTTGATACACCACACAATATGTAACATGTATTCGGATATAATTTTTTTTAGGGGAGAAAAGTAATAGCAGAAGGGAAGAATATACTCTGTTTTGATTCCAATATTAACCATTCCCTGAGATCCATGATTACTTTAACTGTGCTACCTGACTAAGTACATAAACTTTTCATAACTCTTTCTTAGTACTCTCTAACATTTCATGAAGTTTAAGACTTAAATGTAATCAAAGTCATCAACCATTCTGTTAAAGTATCTTTCCTTTTGACTACTGTTCCTGCAGGCAGAAAATAAGTTTGAAAGATGATTATGTCCAAATGTGATTTTTTTCTTTAGTTTTATGAAGTTACTGTGAAAGACATCACCTATCACAGAAGCGAATTCTCTGTGCTCTCTACCAGTGCAACTACTTAAATCAGTTCTACTAGGTAAGCATTCACAGTTTCCCCACTGTTGATGAGACTTTTTTTCTAAACTCACGATAAAAAACTCATCGGAACTATTTGATATTTTATAAATTACTTTGCCTTCAGTTTGAAGCCTTCCCCAAATTTAGTTTTGCCTGATTTTCTTGTCTTTTTTTAAAAAATTGTTTTCCATGAAGTTGTAAATTTTAAGGTCGACAGGTAAACATGAAATTCTAGTAGAGAGACAAAGGGTTGATGTAATTACAAACATGGGAATAAAACACGATTATGAAGACCATTCACTTCCCTAGTAGCAGTACAGCTGTTGGCATTGGTAGAGCACCACAGGTACTACTGTTACAGAGAGTATGATGGAAAGTGATCACAGATCACATTTAATTTGGGGTTGGAAAATAATGAAAACCAGGTTGCTTTATTGTTGCAGTTTTTAAGACGACTCAAGGAGTGACTCAATTGCAAGGCATACTCTTAGCAGAGAGAAAATATCAGACACTGAAGGGTGCCTTCTTTCCTGCTATACTAAGCAAAAAGAAGACACAGTTCTGGAAACTACAAAAACATGTAAATTTAAATGAAGAACAGCTTCAGAACTGAGTTCAGCAAAGAAACATAAAATAAACAACCTTGAATTATTTAAGAAAGAAGATAGTATAATTCATGACAGAACAAAGAATTTCAGGATTAGTTTCATAAAACCCACCTTTTAAAGATTTTAAGTGTTGCACTGCCATCCGTAACACTGTAAGCTTGTCTAGCTTTCGTGCCATGGGATTGCACTGAGGTATCATAGCTGACAATTCCTCTATTAAATTATTCATTTTGTCTCTTCTTCGTTTTTCTGTTTGACTGTGAGCCTCTCTAAGAAGAAAAATTATTTTAAGACAGATGTACAACGTGATTTTCCCCATAATATAAAAATTAAGTTTTGGAAACAGAACTTATCACAAGAAGTACTGCTGCACTGAAACAGTTTTTCATACGCTACTTATATTTGACAATTGAATTGGATTCACGTGAACAAAGCAGAAAGATTCACAATAATGATTTCAAATATTGAGGGAAAAATTACCTCAAGCAACAACTTGATTATATGTGGAAGGAACAAAAGTCTATGAAGATTTATAAAAGTTAAATTCTTCTTGTGACCCTTGATGTCCAAGTGAATACCTTGACACCTTACTGTATACCAGGTAATTTTTTATGTCATTAGTAAACACTGGAAGACATTTCTTCACCCTGACCCTATTTCTACCTTGCCTGTGTAACTAAGATTCATTCTACTTTTTTTTTTTCCCTTCAACAAAGAATGCTCTAAGCACTTGCTAAAGCATCTCAGAACTCTTGTTTTATGCAAACTCACAACTCTATGAGATGAACAATGTCTTGTTAGCTCATTTCCTTAAAAACTACGCAGACTGAAGACAGACACAAGCACAACCATTTATTCATAGCACAGCACAAGCAACAGAACACATTTACGTGTGATTATAAGAGATGTAGTGGAAACAAAGAAAAAGCTATGCCTCATGTAATTTCACCACAGGTATTTCAGAAAGTTTTCTCCTTCATTCACATGATAAGGTGGTAAGAAGGGTTTCAGACGCTGTGCATACTTTGTGTCACAGGTTTCATCTCTCGGTAAGCCTCCGTCCAGTAACTCAACCACAGAAAGAGAACTTTTCCTGGATAGCTTTCATGAGAAAATCCCTTCTAAGGCATATGACAGCAAACATCACCAATATATTTATATCTCAGGTCATTTTCTCATTAATTCATTCTACTGTAGTATGTTAACTTTTCTAGCTGATGTCCCCTCTAACATCCTCTAGCATATCAAGAAAAATTCAATTCATGCTGTTCCAGGGGTATCAAACTTGTGTGGCTCCCACCGTTCCCCTGATCACACGCTGCACATGCGACTGGCGCTGGCAGCAGCATAGGGGCAAGGAGCTTGGCGCTGTGCTGGGCAGAACAAGGTGCAGGGCCAGATAAAACAAGGTGGAGGGCTGGATTTGGCCCGCAAGCCATGAGTTTGGCACCCCTGTTCTATTCCCTCTTTCCCCAAAAGACAAGCTAGCCACTCAATTAAAATGAAGATTATTTTCCTTTCTGGTTGAGATCAGATAGAGTGATAGTTAATCAACCTGGGGGACAACACACTTGGGTTAACTGATTTCCAAAACTCTTCCTCTTAGGCAAACTCTAACATAAAGCATTAAGACAATAAAATTCACTACACCTGGCCTGTCAAAAAAGAACCAAGGGCAGTTTTAAAGACCTAGTCTTCTGTAATTTTTATTTTTCCCCAAAACAAATTCTCTCCTCCACATAAATAATTCTGGAGCATTCATCCCAGCAATTAATTTTGATCTCTCTAAAGCCTTTTTAAAAATTTAATTTTATCAGTTATCTTCAGCTCTAGAGGTTCACCCAACTTTTCCTCCCTGTCAGGTAATGACAGTCCAGTAATATATTGCATGTGTTCCTTCAACTGTGAACCTTAGGAAGATAGATACTAACATTTGGGGAAGAGAAAAAATCACATCTCTAATAAGTTATAGAAATCTGAATAGGAAGATGCAGAAATTCAGGTGATGACTGGATGATACAAAAAGCCTGCTGTTACATTCCCCGGTTACAAAGGGGAAGGGAAAAAAGCAAGTCTTCCAACAAGCTTGCAAAAAAGAAACACTGGAGGGAGATAACTGTTAAGCAAACCTTCAAAGAGCCTTCTAACTACTTTTTTTCTTCCAACTAATGAGCAAAATTAAGGTAAAAAAATACACAACATTAAAATTATTAAAGCAACACGCAAAACAGAACCTTGTATAGCAAAATGGGATACTCAGTAAAGAAAAAATAACTTTGGAGTTAAGCAAAAAACCTGTAATTGTATTTCTTAATCCTTTCATTACTTTAAATTACAAGAACACTTCATAATTATTAGTTAGCATACTGTGTAAGCAATACTTTTGACAGCAGATTATGTATTTTTGCTTTGACATCTCTGCTCACGACAAATGAAAGACACTTATTTTCAAAAAACCCCTTATAAAACAGCTCTAGTTTTACTAACTGGGCTTTCTACAGTTTGAAATAGTTGTGATGAATCATGACTGCATTCAGTGACATAACATTTCAAATCTTACAAGTGTTTTATGTGAGTTTTACAGAATCACAGAAGGGTTTGGGTTGGAAGGGAGCTTAAAGCCTATCCGGTTCCACCTGCCCCTGCCATGGGCATGGACTCTCCCAACAATCCAGGCTGCTCCAGGCCCCATCCAGCCTGGATCGGGCACTTCCAGGGAGGGGGCATCCACAGTTTCCCTGGGCACCCTTTGCCAGGGCTTCACCACCCTCAGCGCGGAGAATTTCTTCCTAATATCTAATCTGAAGCTTCCCCCTTCCAGTTTAAAGAAATTTAATTTCCATTTGGATTCAGTCAAGATGTGAATTCAATGGCAAACCTTGAATAATTCTGTATAGAAAAACATGTTCTAGACCAAGCGTTCTTTGTTATGCTTTAACTCAATCTGTTTTCATGTGGGATAAATTTTAAGTACCTCCACGTGTAGACAAATCTAGAAAAAAAACAATCCTCAAATTCATACAGACTGAGGATCAGCTTTTCACTTTATAAACACTTGAGGGTACTGCATTTAATTCTCACCTTGAAAATTTCAACCTCAGGTTTTTGCTAAACCACCTGAGATACCCTACAACAGAATTTCATTAAAACTGTTAGAAAATAAAATCCTCAAGGAGGCTTTAAAAATTACTATCCATTTACGGGAAAAGAGAAAAAGTTTACTGTTAAATATTTGACATTTTAATGAACATTATCCACAAATTCATATTTCACTATTGTGAATCCTATATTTACTAGTAAAATGTACATTTATTGTAAATTAATACCTGAAATCTTTTATTTTAACATGTTCTTCATCTTCACTCCTAGAGAAAACAAGATATAGAGTTTCATACTGCATATTTAATACTTCGCACTTCCTTTCTCCCATGGATTCAAAAAGATAAAGAAAACTCTACAAGTTTACTATGGCTCTAACAAAAGCAAATCCACAAAAATTCCCACTACAAAAATGATCTAGCAAGTGCTGCACAACAGAAAGACTAAAAGATAGCTTCCACTATCCATAGTTTTGTGAACGTATTGCAGGGATATTTCAAAATTACAGGGGTATTTCTATCAGGGAGAAAATAAAATCAATGAAACATCCAAATAACTTAGATCCAGGTTTGGTTTTATTTTTTTATTTAAAATTTTACGAGACAGACCAGCTATTCATGTTTTCATCTCCAAAACCTTATTGTCAAAAAATTAAAAAATGAACCCCCACAGCATAGTCTGGGCCTAAAATAGGCTTTAAATGCTTATGGTTAGAAAAAGGAAAAATTAAGTATTTTCCCATACCATACTGCAATGACTGGAAAGTCTATATAACGAAATTGTAAAGGAAAGACAATCATAGTACCTGTATCATGATAAATATCTGGTAGCAGGAAAATAGGAAGCACAATTCAAACAAGGACAATGATCTTTTTTCTTCCCTAAGATCATTATATTCTTCACCACCCTCTATTAAGAATTTCAGAACGTGGTCTAATAGATATCTTGCAAATTGAATATGAGTGATTTGGTACTTGGAAAGAGGCAGTGTCTGTACAAATAGTGGCTTCTGTTTTCTTTAAAGAAAAAACAGTACAAATATTTTTAATCTTTCTAAAGCAGTTTTCCAGCTTTCTCTAATTCAGCAGTGGAAACACCTCATGCAGTACTCCAAGCTCTATTCCAGAGGAGAGACCTGCTAGCCTGTGACCATTTTTGAAGAGGCATTAGTTGTACCAGAAGGATAAGGAGACAGGTCAATCAGTCAGCAGCTGTTTCCTATGAGGAAACGGAAGCAGGAAGCAGAAGGACAGTTGGAGATTACAGCTTTAGGAAAGACCTCAAAAGCCTCTTCTACCTGTAACTAAGCATTGACCCTGGCAAGGATCC
Organism: Geococcyx californianus; assembly: GCA_013389885.1. Lineage (NCBI taxonomy): Eukaryota > Metazoa > Chordata > Aves > Cuculiformes > Neomorphidae > Geococcyx > Geococcyx californianus. Next base: position 11,549 of record VWPV01031792.1, on the reverse strand, counting down.
AGCAGCCAGAGGTGTTATGATTGAGAGATCTAGCTCTTCAACCTGGGATTTCACTGGAATCCAGGATTCCAGACGGTTTGATAAACCCAAACAAAATAAGAGATCGGGCTCACAAGACCCGAGGACTTTTCTTCAATGAAACAGTTTCAGATTTAGATGAGTTAGCAATAACTAATATTTTTCTTTCATTTTAAAAGAAACTCTTATCAGAAATGTGCGTATACTACGAACTCCAACAGAAGGGACACTGACCATAAGAGAAGAGGCAAGAGGAACCCTGATCCAACTGCAATGCATCATGCTCTCTATTAACTAACTCTCCTTCTACTTCAGGGCCTCCACTTGGGGAAGAAACTAGAACAAATTTGCTGCTCAGGCAATCAAATCACAGCCTCCAATGGATTTACATAGCCTATATGTTGTTACTCATATAAATAAGTACATTAAAACTACCTTGACTACCTGAACGCAGGTGAAATCCTACCTCATTGCTATAACATAGTTAGTTGCTACTAGAAAGAACAGAATCTGTATTATTCTGTAAAGAGTACCACCTTTTCCTCTTTTTTCTCAATTGATTTATTAAACGTACTTCCTCATTTCTTCTGAAACAGAAGCAGAGGTTTTAAAGGCAGAAGAGTATTTTTACTCACACATTTCCAACATGAGCACCATGGAAAAATCCATGAAGAAACAATTTATCAACAAAGAAAGATTTTTATGCTGCCCGATAAGTCATACACCAACCACTGGCTACACAGATAAAAAGGAATAGTGCACAGCTAAATATAAATAAATATATGTTCTAAGCAAGGTATCTGGGTGCAGAAAGAAAAGTGCAACAAAGTAATGATGTAACTAATAACTATCACATAACATATATACACAAAAGATCTACTTCTGCTGCACAGCCAACCTTAATGCTGGTTTGTAACCATGTAATAGCATTATTTTAACATAGTTGTGGTAGTTTTATTTTAAAAAACACTCAAGTAGGTTAGAAGAAACAAAAAATGTTTACATGCACCACTCCAAGGGTACGAGGCCTTTCCTTTATCTCCTCAGCCTTCTTATTTAACTTATTATTCGTTCCCATTCTTACCTTAACTTTAATACTACCAAGTCGAGTAATAAGACTTGCCTTTAGACAAAGCATTCCTTAAGGCAAACCACACAGCTCATCTAGCCAAACAGGAAAACATCACATGTTTATAGCAATGAAAACAGAAACAGATTAATTTATAAAATGTACCTTTTCTGAGGATCACCATCAACTTCAACTGTATCCCTGCAGAAACAGGTAATAAAGTAAGCAATATATAGCCTGAAGCACAGAAAGACTTGATACACCCAGTGGAAAAAAGTCACAGAAATATTTTAGTGGAAATCCCACTTGATTAGTTATTTTTAGCAGGAACATTAGTTTTTAGAAAGTAATTACTAGTTCTTATAAAATAATACTTTTTCAAGAAGTATTTCAACTCTGACTTGGAATTTGTCCATGACAGAAGCTTCAGGAAATCAGAGAGATCTAAACTTCAGGGAAACACTATTGATGAACCAGCACTTTTACTGAACAGGTTAAAATCAATAGCAATACTGAAAAAGAATGGAGATATTTTTTTTTTTTTTTTTCCAAAAATTACTGTACTTCTAGAGTTTTCAGTGATCTGAAAGATACATCGAATATCCAATTTGATAATTATATCAATATCCACAGTACTGCCATATTCTTTAGATCAATGGACTACATATGGAAGAAGCACAGATTAAACAGAATTGTTTTAATAACCACAAATACATGTAAATTTTCTACCTCGCCCCTTTTTAAAAGATGGATTTTCCACACTAGTTCGGAGATATTTGTAACGCACTAGATCTGCAGGCCAACTTGCATACCTTACTTCTGGTTGTTTAATACAGATCACTTAAAAGAACTCATTTTCTATGTAAATGATTATTTGGTTAACTGGCAGTTATAACACAGGAGAAAACAGTTGGCAGTATCACCTCAGTAGTCAAGTATGACCCACTTAAGACTGAGTACTACTGCAGGACACTCCTCATTTTTAGGTCACAAGCCTGTCTGGGCATTTAAGTAAATGGCTGCTCTGGTCACTGAAGAAGCAGGTCTGATTCTGCAGTTCTAGATCAGAGAGCTTAACTAGTAATCTTGTTTCATGCTTTAAGGTGATATTCTTGCGTGCACTGGTGAGACTTCAAACAAATCAGTCACAATTTGCTGCAAAGTGAACTTGCCTTTACTGGCAAGCAATGAAGGGAGTGAGGGGATGGGGAAGAGTTAGAATTGACATTTCATCAGGAGAGAACGCTACCCAGACACTTCAGGCCAGGAAATGACATTACAGAATCCTACATATAACCCCTAGATGTAAGGATTATTTTTTCTTATTTTAATAACTCAAGAATGTCAAAGAACACATTTGGAAGAAATTGTAACAAATAAAGGTAATAAATAAAGAGGATTACACAGTTACCCTGTTGTATAAAATCCAGATGAATGTCTCAAATTTATTTTGAGACACAGAGAATTGATTTACTTACTGGTTATCAGAATCACTTCCTTTGCGCTTCCTTGGAATCTCAGCCACAGAAGTGTTGAAAGAAGCGGTGGTAGCAGGCTTAGTCACTGGATTCATGAGGCTGGGGACTCCAGAAGCAATGCATGGGTTTCCATCTATTGAGAAATTATCTGTGAATGAGAAAAAAGCTCACTGTCCTGTAAGATCTATATAATTTTGTATTCATTCTTATTTTCACTTGGGAAAAAAAAGAATTGTTCGTGGGTGGCTTCTATGACATTAAAAAAAAAAGGTTGCCCTGGTACAACCTAAGTACAGAAAGGAGCACATTGTTACAGGAATGTGGGAAGACAATCTCATCAACCCAGTCAACACTCCAAAACAATATACAACACACCTGTTCTCTTCCTCACACGACCTTAGCAGACCACACTGAAATCCCTCCAACATCCTGCTGCAAACCCACAAAATACAGCATTAGTTAGCAGATCCAAATACTACGACCAGCACTAAATCAACTTAAACAATATGTTTAATAAAAAAAAGCCCGATGTTTTTTAAGTAAGCCTGCCATGACTCTGTTTCTAACAAAATCTACAATTACATATATATGTCTGTCGTGTAAATTGGAAGAGCTGTGAAAGTTTGATAGGTTCTACTTCAAAGTACCCTTTACAAACCTACTCTCAATGAAAAATGTTTTGTTTCTGGGAGGGACAGAAGAGAATTCACAGGTCAAAATAATCTTAGCAACCTACTGGGAAAGGAAAACTGCCTCCAGGGATCTAAGAACTATCCCACTGCTTTCCTACCTCAATGCAAAGCTATCACAAAGAATCACACAGCTGATGTTTAGGTAAATAATCAGAATTAACTGTTCCAGCAAATCTAGGCACTCCTTCAGGCTTCCTGTGTTCACAAGGGAAGTAACCTATATGATACACCCAGAAACAATAAAGAATTAACTCCACGAAGGGACAGATGAGAGATTGAGAGAGACCATTAAAGGAAGTGAGCATCTCCTACTTTAAGCAGGAAGCAAAAAACCAATATGAGAACTTTCAAAATCCAGCAGAAAAACACTGGACAATTTACTGTGAGTTTTGGGGGGGAGGGTTTAGCATTTGTGTTGTCTGTAAATGATAAGTAAAAGTATGTGAAAAGAATGATAGAGAGTATGTTTGCATTTTTTTTCTTCTTCGGTGTAGAGCACATCTTACAGTAGAAAAACTACCTCCTAGGTACTCATTTTCTGTTGGAATATTACTCTGGAGAATTAAATGAAAATAGGCTAATACTTGAACAACAGCTTGCCTGGTCTTCCACTAATCCTCTCTCTACCAAGTCAGACTGCACAGAGGCAGTCCCTGTTTTATTTTAGAAAGCTCTTTAACTCATTAAGTCACACAGGAAGTTAAAAAAAAAAAAAAAAAAAGAGGAGGAAACTCAAAGAATGAATAAATAATTTACAAATAAGTGACAGTCTTTGGGCAACTGCCAATACAAAGAAAATCTGGTTACTTCAAATACAAAACATTTTCAAGTTAGGGATATTAAAAATATAGTAACAGAAATTACTTCATAAATACTACAAGGGCACAAATGGTAGGTGTTTCAAATATTTTTTATGATCAATCATCACTTCGTAGTAGTCTCATTTTATATTTCTTCTATAAATTCTTGCAATTCTAAAGCAAACTAAAACCTCCAACAATTCCAAAGGAACTCTTTATAAATAAAGAGTAGTTTTAATTCAGCACCCTATAGTTACTAGAATAAATTACTTAAGTGCAATCATACTTGGTAAATATTCATGAAAGAGTACTTGAACTAAACAGAAACCTCCGTGTATCAAAGACAAGAATGCATTCAGCACAACAGATCCTTTCGTCCTGTTAAAAAGCAGGACAGTACAGACCCACTGACCTAAATACTCCCTTGCATACAGATGGCCAGCCTGCTTTCTAAACCACTTCCTTTTAAAGAAACAAAATGAAATCCATCATTTACAGTTTTTCCAATCTATCATTCGTATTATTGAAATCACTACTATTTCTTCATCACACAAATTCTGAATATTGCACTCATCTCCTCTACACTTCCTGACAACACCCTTTCATCTTAACTAAGAAAACCAAAAAAATATTTAGATTAACAGCAACAATGACCTATTAAGAACGTCTACACTACAATTTTTAGGTGATAAATTGAATCCCTAAATACTATCACTGTGACAATCTAAACGTCATGTTCATGACAATCCCACCTAACATAACTTCAGTAAGGTAGCTGGCTGATCTTAGACAAAAATAAGGTTAAGAATCTGTATTGGTCCCTAACATGTACAGTGTGCAGCATATATTCTTTATATATTTATAATAAGTCTCAAACCAAAACCAAAATAAAACAAACCCACAAACCCCAAAAGCAATGCAAAAGAAAATAAGTAGAGAAATATTAGCAAATTTGCAGCTTCAGAACTACCCAACTTGGTAGAAAAGTAATTATTTGGAATTTAACAGGCAAGAGCAAATTTCTTTAATACCCACTACTCACTGAACAAGAAGCAGAGAGAAGTTCATAAAGTCAGCCTTGAGAAAGCAGTAAGTGCTCTTTAAAATAATCTCTTAGGGATCTATAATAACTATCATTATGATACTAGGTGATTCCAAGGTGCTTACACTCTCCCTGAACAGTGTCTTAACCTTGTGTAGTCTGTGATGAAAGATTTCTTTACTTCTCCAGCTATACCCACTTTAGGAGAGGATGGATAAAGTATTTATAAATCTTGGGTTCACAAAGAGAAGGAGCTACAATGCATGCCAACAACCTGGGGACACTTCTGCGATACCAAAAATGTGGATTCTTACCCTCCCCATTTGCGCACCTGATAGCAATTCTAATATTTTCAATTTCTGTAAACATTTTCATACCATTAACGTTAAAATCAAACATCCCTCAGAGCACAGGATGCAAAACTAAATGCTTCCCAAATTCTGAGCACTTTTGAATTACAAAAAATAATATCCAGAAAGACCATTCTTCATTACAAGTTTATTTTCCTGGAAAGCAGATATCATTAACAAATTTTTAAACTACTAGAAACAGTTTAACTCAGCTAGAGATATTTTGTTTTACCTTCCCAAAGGTTATTACTTCCAATAATCTGGTTTGCAAGTCAAATACAATTCCAACTGAGAAATGAAACTTTTTTAAAAAAATTATTAATGTTAATTTCAAAGTTTTCTTATTGCCCTAGCATACTGATTACTGAATTTTAATAGTAAGTGAACAGTTCCTCAAATACATATGTCTATTTATGATCTATGTTTGGCTCTCACTATTAAGCATAAATGCTTATCTGCATTAAAAACTAAAAATAATTTAAAAGCATATTATGCACATCACTACAGATGAACATAATACTGGAAAAACCCCTACTGTGATAATTCTCTCTGCGAAAAAGCAAAGACCATCCAGAGATTACAAACTCACCATACGAAAAATAGCTCATTCCCATAAGCTTTTTATTTCTAACACACTGTCTTTTAACACTAACTTTAGTATACTCGATAATCTGGCAAACACAGTACTTAAGGAATGGTTATCAGTATATACATTTCTCATCACATTAACATCAAGACCATGCCTTACTGAACTACAACCTCTCTCATGTTTTTCTGCAAGATAAAAAAAAAAAAAAACAAAAACCAAAACCAACAAAACAAACCAGCACAATTAAGAGTCCCCAAGGGGACTGGTAGGGAAGTGAACAGCTGCAAATGAGCTACAGGAAACCACCCTTTGGGCATGCGATATGAAGTAAAGGCACGGGAAATCAGTCGTATTCCTATGGTAACTAAATTTTCTGTGTAAATCATGTGCAATGCATTAAGAAACAAGACTCGGGAGACTTTCTACGTTTTTCTAATTACTGACAATAATATTTTCTAAACACATGCCACATTCCTAAGCCATTTTCTCCACTAACACTTTTAAGGTTTTCAGTTCCTAAAGAAACACAATCTGTTAGAAAAGGCTTATGGCCAAACTCCACCATTAAATGTGAGATTAATCTGAACAAATAAAGAAGATGTCCACATCTCAACTAGCCACTCTAGTCCCTCCTGGAGCGAAGACGACATTTCTAGAGTGATTCATCTTAACTCAGAATAGATTCCTATAGTTGGCCAGATGAAATACAACATTCCTAGGGTGATTCATCTCAACCTAAAACAGATTCCTACAGTTGGCTAGATGAAATACATTCCAAACCTGCCTCTATTCAGTAATTATACCAAGACCAAAGTAACTAGCTCAGACGTGGTTTTCTACTCTGTAGACATTAAAAGATGCTATACAACTATGATGCAATTCTTAAACTGTAACAGACACAGACACACCTGAACATGTCACATGCAACAAGTTTAAGTCTGAGACAATCTTTCAAAATTACTGCCTTAATTAGGCACTGTCACCTCATGACCCACTCACCCCCCCTACGAAAGGTTAGCTTTTACAGCTAGGTTTACTCCTCATAAGCTTTCCTAAAATATTGCTTTAGTATTAAAGCTTTGCTTTGACTTTTCAGAATCACTGAAAGGAAATCATACAAGACACACTTAAGTACTCAAAAAATCAGCAGAAAACCACATATATGTATTAATAAACAAATAAAAAGCTGTCAGCCCTCATTTAGCCAGTTTAAAAAAGAACATCAGAATCCATCTATGGGGACATTACAGCAAAATGTACTTGAAACAAAATGTCAATGTATATACATGTATAAAACTTACCGGTGGGATTCTTCATAGCCTGTAAATAAATGTAGACATCAGACTTTGGAGAATTACTTTGTGTTGCATTTCTGCAGCTGCTTAAGTTAACAATGTGGTAACACTAGCACAAGCGTTCCAAGAATAAGAAGGTGCTTTCAATCCATCCTCCTATTTTGAAACACTTTCTGGCAGCAGGAAAAGAGTAAGAAGCTGCTTTGAATTGAAATTTCTAGGACCATGGATGCATTTTTCCTCAGGTTTGAAAACAAATTCTGCTAGAAGTTTTGAACAATCAGATTGTTGAAACATGCGCTTTCCAAATGCATGTTCCTAGCATGCAAAAAAACTTTAGCTAGAAATTCAAGCTTTGACAAGTTTAAAGAAGTCCAAACTACGTTAGAAGTGACTGTAGTTAAAATGGCACATAAGAGTTTTTTATCCTAAGCAGGGGAGTTATTAAAACTGAAATCCAGTCACACAAGCTATTAGACTCTGCAGAAAATACAATGGGACAATAGCAACAGGTCAGGACAGAGAAGCTGCTGGTGCAGAAGCCCCTGTTTCTAATTTGCAAGTAGTTCAGGGAGCTTACACTAAATCACATTTAGTCTGGTTCACTGGGCCAAAAATTCTTACAATGCATGTGTTTTAAAGCTGTTTGAGAACAAACCATTGGTTCAGTCCCGAATGTTTGGAGTTGGGAGCACGTTTGGTACGTGCCTGGAGTAGCGCTAATCTTGCCACAATAAAATTCTGGCTTAGTTTCTTCTGAAAGGAGTCTGGTTCATTTATATCACAACTGCTCTGCAAACCAAACCAATGACCAGTAAGTGGGGATGACTGGGGATTCAGTTCAAACCAGTGCTACTGTTCTGAATCAAAACACTAATGTGCACACAGCTGCTCAGTACTCACTTAATATGAGGGTCTCAGCCCAAAGCCCTTAGGAGTGCAGTTATACAAAGAAGCAGAGACACCTACACACACACACACACACAAATTTGGGTCTAAATTTTCTCAACTGAGCTACTACTCAAGATGTCAATTTTTGTGACAACTGACATGCTATTTTTTTAAAAAAAAAGATATTATATGTCTCTGATTACCTAAGCAATTACAGACATATCTGTCTATAGATGTGGCACACACATACGACAGTTATTGGGACAAATAATTTCAAATGATTCCACATCATGTAAATTACTTTATTTCACTATGGAACTGTTATTCTGAAATTATTTTAGTTAATTCTTACTGCAGATTTTTGTTAGAAAATGAAAAACCTATAAACATATCCTACATAAATACAGCACTGTTTGATGAAGACAGGTACAGGTGTTGTTACATGCATCACTTCACAGGTCCTGCAGATCTGAACACCTATAAAACAACCATACTTTCTAAACAGTGGTGAGAGCTATATTAAATATTCTATTTATTTATTTCAGAGCTTTAAAATAGGCCACAAAAAGCATCTTCAGACTAGTTGCAGCGAGTCTGGCATCCAGATCACAGCCCACAGTATTGAAAGCTGAGGCAACAATTTTCATTGGGATTAAACTGTGAAAACAGTAGAAATGTAGTGTCTAAAACAGTTTTTCTCCCTAAAATTTTGTAAGCATGAATAAAGCAGGAACAAAACACAAAGACTTCAGTAATGAAACCAACCATCTTATGAATAACACCATACACAGAATAATATCTTATATCCTAAACTACAGAAACTTAAATCAAACATTAACAAAGGCAACTGACTACTTTTTGCATCTATTTTGACTTGTTTTCACTACTCAGAAGAAAGTAGTCAAGAATCACAACTTAACAAATAAATAACACATTTACTTAATAGATTTCAAACACCAAATATTTGATCAAACCTATTAGTGTATTAAAAAGTATGACTGTAACTAGCTAATGAAAAGATACTACACAAGCCCTTGAAAGGCTACCCTGCTTTCCCAGTCACTTTCAGGATCAAATCAGGTCACTGATAGAAATCAAGAGTCTCGTATAACGCAGTTCATTACTGAAGAAAAAAAAAAAATAACTTTCCAATCAAGTACTGCTAAAGGAGAGTAGCCTTTTTTTCATATTATTGTAAAACGCTGTCTTCCATCAAATCAGCGGCAAAACTTCATGGCTTTAGCTGGCCTTGGAGTCCAAACAGGGAATTATTCCATGATCACCCCCAAAAATATTTTCTTTTTACAATGAATTTGATTATTTGTATTTTTTTTTTCACTTGAGTGAACGCATTATTGATGACATACTTGCACAGTATGAAAAAGAAACTTTAAACTGGACAGTTCACACCAACTAAGCAGCTAATCTTAGTGTGGACCTACTGCACAAAAATTAAGCTACTCTCATCTTTAAAAAAAGCCGTTAATAAAGAAAGGCTCTTGCTTCAAAAGCTGCTAGAACAGGTACAGGTGATAAAAGAAAGCAGGGAAATGGGGCATCCTTCACAATAAAACATGAAAGCCTATGGTTTATTGCTTTCTTAAATCTATTCATGAAGGAAAATGCCTGCATATTTGGGGTTTCCCTTATCATGATGATTTCCTTCCCTTACAGTACATGCATGATATAGAAACAAAAAATCCTTGTTTTAACCAATGTAACACATTGCAAAAACTCTACCAAAAAAAGCCACAAAACCCCACTTTGTTTTCAAACACTGTTATTTGCTATGAAATCACACCAGTGTTTAAACAAGAAAGCAGCAGAAACAGAAAAATTTCAATTATTCTAGACAACCAGGATGCCCATATACATTAAACACATGGGGAGAAAACAAAAGGGACTAAACCTAGAAGAGTTGGTGCTAACTAAACAAAACTGCAATGATGGTGTAGGAGAGATTTGCTCTTTTCTGGTTTTCAAAACCCCATGGAAAACACTTTTCTCAGAGAGGGGAAGCAACACACTTGTTTCAAAGCAGGAGGAGTACAAACAGCTGTTGAACATCTACAAGTGGCCTTGTTTCAGTACCGGAAACTTATGATCAAGAACAAAGAGGAACATCATATCTTGGTCACCGTACAAGTGCAAGCACACGCACACACACAGAAACCAAAATCAGTACACCTGAAACACTAAATTATGTTTACCTTGGAAAAAAAAAAATCATACTAGTGCATTAGGAACACATAAAAAGGGCTAAGAAATAGTATAGTAGATACTAAGGTAAAAAGCCAAAAGACATTTTTGGTCCACATCACATCCGTATGGTGACACATCTGTAACAGCAATAAAGAGAAGCACAGAGTGAATAGTACACTCAGAACTTCTCTGCTTAACGCACAATATAACGCTGCTGCATCCACCTTTGCTGAAACTTCCACTGGAAAAGTGGGTTAGCAGCCTCAGGCTCATACTTTGGGCCAGAGTGCGTGCAACACGGTGAATTAACCCCAGCAGCAGCGTTAGAATCCACCTGGTTGGAAAAGACCTTTGTGATCATCAAGTCCAACCATACCTGTCCAGTAATAAACTACATCCCTGAGCAGCTTATGTACCCGGCTTCTGAGTCCCACCAGGATGGTGACACTGGGACCGTGACTGCGCCCTCACGGAAAGGCTTTTCCCCCCAGCACAGCCTTGCAGTCATGCACCCACGAACGCCAACCTCACAACTGCCCCGCAGGGCTCGCCCGTGCAAGTCCACGGAGGCAGGCAGACAAACAGACAGACAGACGGACATACACACCCCACCCCACCCGTACCGACGCGACACACACACAAACACACAGAGCTCAACGCAGCGCCCACGGTTGGTACGGTGGGGCAGGAGGCACCCACCCGCCAAGGGCTTTGCTCCCCCAAGTCCTCTGCTCTTACCCACCGCCTCCCCAGCTGCTGCTGCCCAGGGCTGCTCCCAGAGGGCTGCTGCCCTTGGCGGGTGGGGAGCCCGCCGCCCGCCAGAGGTTGCTGCCCCATGGGCTGCTGCCACCCCACGGGCTCTGCTGCCCCACGGGCTGCTGCCGCCCCACGGCTGTTCCCCCAAGGGCTCTGCTGCCCCACGGGCTCTGCAGCCCCACGGCTGCTCCCCCAAGGGCTCTGCTGCCCCACGGCTGCTCCTGCTCCCCAAGGGCTGCTGCCCAATAAGGGCTGCTGCCGCATGGCTACTCCCCCAAGAGCTCCTGCCCCGAGGGCTGCTGCCTCGCAGTTGCTCCCCATTAGCCCCCGCTCCATAGGCTGCTCCCCACGGCTGCCCCCCCGCCCC